>JAJOOR010009123.1:0-34548 GCA_036250505.1 Solanum acaule
AATTTATCTATATTTTGTCCCCCCCCCCCCCCCCCCCCACACGCACACACACCTTGTTCCATGGTATCGACAGAGCCACCTTTGGCGAAAGGTGTTTTGGTGCACGATCTTCATCAAAAAGTTATGTGGTGTAAAAAGGCTAATTAAATGTTATCAATTATGAGTGTATATTTAATTTTACACACCCTTAAAGTAACCGAGAAGAAAATTTGTCATGGCCACTTCCATGGGCTAACCTTCAAGGTTCGGGAAAACGAGAAAAGAAATTCAAGATCACTCATTTTCAAGGGCTATTCTTGTAAATCGTCCCTTAAATTGGCTATTATGTGCAAATTCTTCCTCAAAAGGCCCAAAAAGATCAAAGTCACGTGCGATGTAACCCGTAGGCCCACTAAGATCACGTGACCACGACAGCTCCTTTGGTTCTTGACTTTCTTCCACTTGTTTGCCACTGCCACAGTTTTAACAAAAACCTCTTTTTCTGTATTGGAATTTATTCAGAGATCCATAAAAGAGAAGCTTTCTTTGAGGAATAGCTGAAAAGTTCATTCTTTGATTCAAAGTTCAGATTTTTAATCATTTTTGTAAGTTTTCTTTAATTTCTCTCTGTTTTTTTGCTGATTGTTTTGGTGATTTGCATGATTTAGTTGATCTATGGTTGTGGGGTTGTTTATTTTTGTTGATTTTGTTAATGGGTGTTTGATTCTTGGATCAAATTTACTTTTTTGTGTGCTTTTAATCTTTTTGGTTATGGCTCTTTTGTTAGTGTTGTTTGACTGCTAGAGACAGATCTGGGATTTAAATGAATGTGTAAACAAATAATGGTAGTCTAGTGACCTCGACGAGGTAGGGGTAAGGTCTGTGTACACCGTATGGAGACCCCACTTGTAGGATTACACTGCGCATGTTGTTGTGTAAAGAATAATGCTACATTTGCCGCCGGCTTATGAGTAAGAGTTGTCCTTCATCAGTGGTTGTGAATGACTGATTTTTGCAATTTCGACCTTGGTTTCGTAGGAGCAAGTTAGAAAGATTGAGAAATAGAACCATTTGATTTCATTCGTTTTCAATAGCCATGTGATGATCATCTTAGGGTGACCTTCTTGTAGTTGTGGGGGGAAAAAGTAGGATTTGGAGATAGTTGTAGTGTTTGGACATGAAATCACTGTTAAAGTTTGTTTTTTTGAGTGAAACTTCAAGTATAAAGTTGAAGTAATGAGTCAATTTAATAAAGGAGCACTTATTTGAAATAGTCTCCAAATATTTGAAATACCATCAATGGCGAAACGGGTTAGAGTCCTACATTTGTTGTGAAGATAAAGGTTTTAGTCTCTTTTTACAGTCTTGCTTTATATGGTCTTGACCAATTAAGATTGAGTTAGGTCCGAGGTCTATTTTTGTTAACATGCTATGACTAATTCTTGGTATTGGGTCACCCATTGTTGGACCCCATGATGCACTATCCATGCTCAAGATGTCCAACTTTGGGTGTGCGAGGCTTGCTAGAGTCTAATATTGGTTGTGAGGGTATGGACTGTAGTATCTTTAAATGGTCTTGGATAATTCTCGCATCTTGAGCTAATTTTTGGAGTTGAGTCAGGTCCAAAATCCTTTTTCTTAACTGCGTGTGTATGGAGTTGATTAAGGTCCAACTTTGAGTTAGGCCCAAGGTTCATTTTTCTTTATAGCACGTTTATGCACGAAGGAATGAGTGTTTCCGCATCTGCTGTCCTCAAGTAGATCAGCCTATGCGGTGACCGCAAAATCTTGATGGATTCTAACCTCCTAGCTGTGCTGACAATTTCGTGTATTCTATGCAAGTCTGATTGTGCAAAATGTACAAAGTAGGCAGTAGGGTATCCCATCCACACTACAAATTAGTATGCTTCATCTCAAGTAAAGTATGAAATTAAAAATTCTCTTACTGTTATCATTCTCAAAACTAGTACCCTTTTTTCCTCCTTGATTCTTTTGAAGATGTAGGTACAAATTGTTTGGTTCTGTTGGGTTCTGACCACTTAGTACTATGCTATTATCATCTCCATCGGCTCAGTATTTTAGAAACCAAACTCAAACGTCATCTTGCAACCCAAATTTGTGAAAACTAAGCTTTAGGGGCTTTACTACTGGCATTCTGTGCATGTCGTATCCCGGGGATATTTGGTTACTAAGACATTCAAGACTCTTGCTAGTTCATGACTACTAATACATACGTAATCAATAGAATTTGGGGAATGGAATGACATCAAAAGAATGTTATGCACCCTCTTCTATTCTTATGCTGTCTCTGCGTGATTTTGAAAACTATCGATTAGGTGTGACCTAGTAAAGGAGTTTGATAACCATCTTTAAGAATTTTTATTCATCTGCATCCACACAACACATGCTTCTTTGTTGTAGTTTATGATGTTGACAGATTAATTTACCTTAATTGATCAAATAACTCTATGTAGGTGCAGGTATGTCGACAGCAAGCATTCCTTCGGGTTCTTTGCTCAAAGTTGCACCGTCAATTAGATCCTCTGCCTTCACCAAATCCCAAGTTTCTTTAGGTTCCGTAAAGAGTATTTCTAAAGCATTTGGCTTGAAGTCGTCGTCCTCCTTCAAAGTCTCCGCAATGGCAACATACAAGGTGAAGCTGATTAGCCCTGACGGTAAAGAGAATGAAATTGAAGTCGCGGATGATGAATACATCCTCGATAAAGCAGAGGAAGCTGGAGTGGAGCTGCCTTACTCATGCAGGGCTGGGTCTTGCTGTACCTGTGCTGGCCAGTTGGTTTCTGGAACAGTTGACCAATCTGAAGGAGCATTTCTCGACGATGATCAAATGGAGAAGGGTTATTTGCTGACTTGTATTTCATACCCGAAATCCGACTGTGTTATTCACACACACAAGGAAGAAGACGTCGTTTAATAATGTTCGAGTTTATTTCTCTTCGAGGGACCTTGATGATCGAGGGTGATACAAATCTTGTGCCGTGGACGCAGATAAGTAATAAATTAAGATGGTGATGTTTGTGTCTTGTTTATGGCATAACTCTTGTTGCAATTTGTTCAAGTATTTGGCAAACACCATATTGCTCTCTAAACTAATGCCCATTTGAAAACTATTGAATTTGGGGGTGATTTTTTCTGTATTCGAAGTTTGAAACTTCATCTATGCCCTTGCCGTTATAATTTTGGCTCAAAATTTCCCTTAGTCATTGATGCCGGTGGGCAAAGTTAGACCTTTTTGCAAAAGTGCCAAGTACAAGTTTGAGTATTATCTTTGACTATCAATTATGCTGGTGCAAAATCGAATCGTAATCGATAAGCGAACAGTAAAATTTGACATCTTGGCTTAATGATATTGCGTTATCGGATTGATGGTTGGTGAACGAATTAAACTTTATAGTTAACGATTTATTGGTGCATGGGCATATTACTCAATTTTCTTATTGGGTAAACTGTTAACCTGTTTAAAATTATTGTAGTTACATTTTTGTTGCAAGTATATTTATTAAATAAATGGTTATGTGAGATTAATATATTAGTAAGTGAAAGTGAAAGAAGGAAGCTTGCATGATTGAACCAATACATCATCCGTTAATTACTAATTTGATATCAAATCAAGCGATAGTTTATTAGTTGGCTAGCGGATTAGTATATTATAAAGTCGATATATATCCAATAAGCCAAACCGTTAAGTATAATTATCCCGATCCATCCAATCAGCAACACAACTATTAATATCTGAAATATTGTTGAATAAGAACTTTTTTATTTGAAGCAGACTCTCTACCTCTGAGGTTAAGGGTAAGTGTACATACACTCTACCCTCTTCAGCTTCCATTTTGACACTTTTTTACGAAGTAGTAATAATATTCACGTATATTCTATCTTCTTCAAACTCCACTTATAAGATTACATAAAAAAAAAATGTTATTGTTTTGTTATTCAACTTTTAACAAACAAACTAACAAAAAAAATTGGCGACTAAAATGGAGTTGTTTTAATTTGCATAACTTAACAACCAAAACCAAGTCACATCCAACATGGCTAATAATATAATCTTTCACCTACTAAGAAACTAAGCATCTTTCATAAGAAAACAACTAAATACCAAGGAGCATAACAAGCCAAAACCAAAAATTCATAAAATTTCAACTAAATATTTTTCCAACATATAGATATATTATCTCTATAACAAAAGAAAACAAACAAATTTCTTTTAATTCAACATGCTAAAAACAAGTTTAATTTAAATAAATAGAATGAAAATTTATGATTTCTTCAGTCTTGCTGAACCGGACCCAGACCCAAACCTGTCCGGTTCAGCAGTCTGAACACTGGCCCCACCTTTTTCTCCGGACCGGATTTTCAAAGCCGCCCGCACTTTTTTCCATAACCCGGTTCTTATAGTCCTACTCTCTTTCTTTGACTTGGACCGGCGAACCCGTCCGGTACAAGACACTTTTGGTGAACCCGGTTCAGACACCAACACTTGCTTCAATGTCTTTCTTCCCGGTTCAGACCGGCTTCTAGTGAACCGGGATTTTGATTTCGATTTCACCGCCTTGTTGTTGACTCGACCGGGATTTCCTTCTCCTGAGATAGATTTTTGAGTCTTGGGAATGGAGAAAAGCGATGGATTTTGATTATTATGTGATAATATTTTTGAATTTTTGTTATTTGCTTTGCCTGAAAATGCAAATTTCATTGATGATTTTCTTTGCATGGCTGCATTTTGATCAAGCCAATCTCTTTCTGAATCTTTAGAAAGCCAAAATGATTCAGGTGGATCATGATAAGCAAATTTCTCTTGAGAATAATTATTGATATCATATTCTTGATCTTCAATATTTGTTTGATCATGAGGTTGTAGAGACATAGCACTTTAATTTGAGTGTTATTTCGCGTACAACCTCTTTTTCTGAAACACTCTAATCGAGGAAAAAGTCTGACGTTTACAATCTCTTTTTTCTGCTACACGTGGAACACTATGCTCTAGAAGGAGTAGTGGTGGTGATGGTGCTGGTGATCTTATGTACAATCTCTTTTTCTACTACACATGCACAAAGCACTATATTTAGGTAAAATTTCACGTATAGCTTCTTTTCTATCAAAGGTTCCCAAAAGATTGGGGCGAAGTATGAAAAATACTGGACAGGAAAGAAAAACAATAACGTTAAAGCTTGATGGCTTTTCGAGGTGTCTTTTACATGAAAAATATTGTTGGGATTTCAAAATCTTCAAATATAGAAGGAAGAAGGCTTTTTTGATTGAAGAAAAAAGACTTTTGTCTATGCAAATAAATTTTTGGATGTGTTGTGAGAGAGAAATGATGGATAAAAAGGAAGATAATATATATAAAAGGAAGAAGAGGGAAGGTGGTAGGAGAAGACTTTTTTTCAAAGTAGGCAGGTGAAGGAAAAGAATAAGAAGGTCTTTTAATAGCCACATGGTATTTAATTAACAAAAATTGATATATCATGATTTTGGTGGTTTGCAAGGCAAATGAGATTTTTCTGAATTCATATTTCAATTATCAGCTAGTTCGCTTTTTTAACTTAAACTATCACTAGTTGTTTCATTTTCCTGTCTCTAGATTATCACCATTTATATAATAAAACACACTTAATTAGTTGAGTAGATTGTATGTGATAGTTAATATAGGAAAAAGAAAATAACGGATAGTTACTCTAATCGGTTTTGTAGTGTGTTAATAATTTTAACTTTTAAATTCGCGAAAAGATAATAATTCAAATATGTTTTTGACCATTATCTCATAAATAAATCATGTTGAATAGAGTACTTTTTTTTTTCATATTGTGTGATCCAGTGACGGAACCAAGATTTTCAATAAGGGGGTTTAAAATCTAAAAAAATAAACACACGAAGTAGTCGAAGGGGGTTCAACATCTACTATATATACCTAAAATAATATTTTAACCATGTATAAATCATATAATTTTCCGCTGAAGGAGTTGTAAGGTGGCTCCGCCACTGGTGTGATCGCTTTTGATGGCATGGAATTTAATTTCTTAAAAAAGACTTTTAAAATTTATGATCATAATTATTCAATAATTTTTGTCTAGGCTCTATTTTTTAAAAATAATCATTCATGAACGATATATTAATTACTTGAAATTATTGTATAAATTTATGAACTTTAATTCTGAATTAGTTTATTGTAGAGATTTATATTGTCCGATCTCTTAAAAATGTCATCGAGGGTATGTTTTATAAGAATTCAACATGTATGTGATAATATTTTTGAAGAATCGAGCAACTTAGGCGGAGATCATACCTATGATGTTTCTTTCTTTTTGTCTTTTGGAAAATGACATATTTGACTATTTGTCGCCATGCAATCATGGATGTATTGTGGAGGTCTTTGGAAAAAGGTGGCTGCATGTTTAATAAGACTCACTATTCTATTTGTTTAACAAATTAACAAATTTTCTTGGTCCAATATTTATTTAAGGATTAGTTCAATTACAAAGTGGTCAAATGAAAATGAAAACTATTTTTGGTTTTGATTTAGGTGCTACTTGTATATTAATTTAGGAAGAGTGTGGAAAAGGTGGTTACATTTTAAACAAAAAAAATATGTATATTTAACAATAATAATGTATTTGGTATTTATGAAGAGCTAAGGGATCATATGATCTACTTCACCTAATTAACGATAAAGGTATTTTTGTGTTATTAAAAGTAAACGAATGGCATAATATTTTGTTTCCAATAGTTCAAGGATATATCTTTTTACTTTGCTAACGAGACACAATTGTTCTTTAGGGCCATTTTTGCCCTTATATGTTTTTTAATGTTTATAGTCTTCGAATTGGATATCGGATAATTATATTCATCAAGACTTAGATAAATAGAAGGAAATTAGGTGATTTTCATCTCTGTAAGATTTGAGCATGTGATTATATATATTATTGTCCTACTACATAGGTAATCATATATCTTCTTTTACTTAGACATATAAGTTAAAGGCAACTCAAATGAACTAAAGCTTCTACTATGTATCAAGTTCTGAGAAGCGGAGGACTACAAAAGTATACTATTTTACTATGTATCTGTATAAGAGTGAGATTTTTTTCTTTTTGTTTTTTTTATACCGGAGTCCACATTGGAGCCCCGACTAAATTTGGATCGCGCACGGCAGGGTCATTCGGGGGTGGCACCCAACAAGATTTTCTCCATACCAATACTCGAACCCGAGACCTCTGGTTAAGGATGAAGCAGTCCCACCACTAGTTAAGATTGAGGTTGCCCCAGCTCAAACGCATGACCTCCTGATCCATATGACAACAACTTTACCAATTACTTCAAGACTCTTATCTTATAAAATTTGACCCGGGATCGATCCCTCCTCAATGCCTTCTGAGTCGAGCATGTCGCATAGGGCTTGCCTAGTGCGGTTTACATCCCTTGTATGGTTTTGCAGGCTATTACACAGTGGTGGGTTTACCCAGTGCGCACAAAGTGCTCACCCGAAGGGCAGAGACTGTGGCAGAGGTTGTAGCGGCTGCAGATTATCCTGGGGTTCAAAAAAAAAAAAAAGTAAAATGAAATGAGGATATTACGAAAAAAAGTAAAAAAATAGGAAAGTTATAAAAATTGTAATTTGGTCCCTTTAGTTATAGAGTAGTTAACAAAAGACCTTTAAACCTTTTTAGGGGTTTATTTAGAGCACAAGCAGCCGCTGAGCATCGGAAATTTTTTCATCTCCTCCATTGTTTCTCTCTCAAAAGACAAAAGGAGGAAGAAAAGATGAGCAGATCAGGTCAGCCTCCAGATCTCAAAAAGTAAGTTTTTACAATTATTTTTTTGAATTTTCTAATAATTTTTTGCTCACACATTAATTTCTTACTTTTTTACCCTTTTGATTTTGTGGTTTTTTCTTTGTTTGTTTGGTTAGGTATATGGACAAGCAGCTTCAAAGTAAGTTAAAAAACCCCTTTTGTCTTGATTTTGATTTTGTTTTGTGTTATTGCTAGTAGGTATTGCTTAAAAATGCAATCTTTGGAACTTAATTTTGAAGTTGTGAACTTTGTGTGAATGTTTACTTGCTTTTTGCTGCAGCTTGATTGGAATTTTAAAAAAAATTGAACTTTTTTATTGTTTTAGGGATGTTGGGTAGGGTTTAAGGTTTAGGGCATAGAAGACCAATTATGGGTTATGTATATTCTTGCTTTGGTTACGTAGGCGGAGCCAGAATTTAGAGTTTATGGGCTCTGAACTTGCCATTGAACTCATATTCGTCATAGTTATTGGGTTCGGGATTAACTATTTATACATATTTAATGGATTTTCTAATACAAATATAGGGTTCTAAACAAGAGGTACTTGTCTGAACCCGTAATTAATACTCTCCCGCCACCCCTGTTTGCTTATTTGGGTTGTTTTTCCTGATATCGCTGCATCAGTAACTATTGAGACCCCTCTAGTTTTGGATTAGTTTCTGATAACTGATACTGAGTATTCATTTAAATAGCTTGATTTTCATGAATGTGGTTATGTTTTATGAACTTTGTGCGACTGCCTCATGTTTAGTCTTGCTGTAGCTTTTATCGGGTTTTATGGGATATTGAGCACATAATACCACTCATGGCTCAAGTAAATCGGGGCATAAGACTGCTTACGGCTTAAGTATGCTCTTGCTTTATGTATTTTTTATTTTTAAAGTTTCTTCAAGGTTTTGTTTTCCACAATTTCTTAGGGTCATGGATGTATGGTGTAAGAGGGTTGATTTATTTCCAAGGCCGCACATTATGAGTTGAGTCAATTGCACTTCATCACCAGGGTACCTAATTTGTCTTAAAAGATAATAAGAGTATTGGAATGAAACAGCTCCAAACAAAACGTAATGGGTATTGTGGATTCAAATAGCTAACCTAAACTAGTTTGGTTAAGGTATAGTTGCTATTTGTTTTGTTGTGATGCTTCTGTGGTTGTACAACAAGTGCTGATTCTGCATTTCAAAACATTGGGTATATTGATATCGGATTTGCTTAAATTTCTCAAATAATGTGCCTAGTTTTGCATAATGTGGAGTTTTAATCTACTCTGCCTGCCGCTCACAAATAACAATTCTTATGATTGCATTTTTGTGTTGCGCATATTTCATCTCAGTGTTTGCATTTGAGGAAACAAAACTAAGAGCTGAAGTGCGGTAGCTTATCATCGAACATCAAACATGCTAAGAATACTGATTTTTTTTTGGATGGACATGTCAAAAAGTAATGCAAAGTGAAACACTAAATGCTACTCTTTGCATTTTTAATAAACTTGCATTTTTTAAGTGGTTTACTGCCCACTGTTATTTTGGCTCCTCGTGCAGGGCTAAGCATATAGAATTTGATGAAAGTAATTGGAAACAAAAGTTTTGCTATCTTAACAACAACATACCCAATGTAATCCCACATGTGGGGTTTGGGGAGGGTAGAATGTACGCACACCTTACCTCTATGTTGGGAGGTGGAGAGGCTATTTCTGATAGACCCTCGGTTCAAAGTAATTGGAATAATAGTTTTGTTATCTTAACTTGAGGGAATTTTATATAATTGGTATAAGAAGTTTCAGCATGTGTACAGTTTAAGGATCAATGTTCATTGTCTGAATCACATAATCTGCTCTATTAGTCAGTTTCCGTCATGGGGTTGCTTTTTAGAATTAAGTAACATGGTATACCTTTTGCAGTCAAGTTGAATGCCAACCGCCAAGTTGTGGGGACTCTTCGTGGGTTCGATCAGTTCATGAATTTGGTTATCGACAATACTGTTGAGGTCAATGGAAACGATAAGAATGAGATTGGCATGGTGGTAAGTCTTTGCTGCTGTGTGTAGTCCATTCCTCTCCCCCGTTTGTAAATTTCAATTTGTTTACATCTGTTTCCGGGACTTGATGTAATTTGTGATACATAATCAATTTATTTTCTTTCTAGTCTTCAAGATCTCTTATATTTTGATGTCAATTAACACTTAGTTAGCTCAAAAGCTTGTTCGTTCTAGAAATGCAGTCACTATTTTTTCACTTGATGCATGATTGATGTTGCAGGTAATTCGGGGTAATAGCGTGGTGACAATTGAAGCTCTGGAACCGGTTGCCAGACCACAGTAATACAACGGGAGCTGATTATTCAAGGATCTTTATCTATGGTCAAGAATATTTACTACTCTTATGAAACCTAAGTGAAATTATGTATTGTACCTGAATTATCTAGCTTTCGACTAGTTTATCTTTGATATCTCTGAAAATGAAAGTCATTGATATCTCTGTTCATCTAGAGCACATGTTCAGAATTTCATCTGGTGAGTTTTGTATACAATGACAATGTCGGGACATGAGTGTTTGTTCATCAGATAGCTGTTGAACGTCTTATGGTACCTTGTTCCGACTTGAGCTATGCAACAATGAAATTTTCCTTGATCCTTCTCATATGTCCTTGGTGTAACCCCTATTAAACGCTCACTTTGAACGACTACTTGTCGTTCCAAGAGTCTCCGTTAGTTGAATTGCGTTTAGTAAATTCCTTGTTTAGGCTCATCCTCTTTGTAATGTGTTTGGATAGTGTATATACCATTACCAAAACATCAACTTGCAAACAATGACTTCAATATTTGTAAGTGAAAAGCAAAGCCCCACACAATTACAATATATGGCGTTTGAGAAGGGAATGTATACGTAGACTTTATTTAATCCCACATGATGTAAATTAGTTAAGACTTCTAAATCGCGAATCAAAATCACTAGTTCAATAAACATTTTGAAATTAGAACTTATTAAAGCAAACAAAAAAAAATCATTGATTTTTAATTATGTGGAGTGGTATATCCAATGTCTAAGTTTAAGGATATGATAATCCAAATAAATATTTTGTATCAAAAATTGGCTAAAACTTAAATAGTTTTGAAATACTAGCTAAAACGTGATTAATAATTCAACGTTTGGCTATTTGTCTAATTTTTAGTATATTACCATTTTATCCATAACCCGAAAACCCGGTCAAAAACTGGACCCCACTTCACTATTCCCTATAAAAACCAAAACGCCAATCACCTTGAGGCAAATTCATCACTGTTAAATTTCCACTCTCAGCAAAAAAAAAATGGCGATGAGATCTGTCGTTTCATTCAGTGGACTCCGTCGTTTAACGGAAGGAGCTAATGTAGCTCTCCGATCATCGGTTTCCGGCCTCCGATGCTTCAGTGACGGCAAAATCCTCGGTGAAGAAGAACGTGCTCAAGAGAACATTTACATTCAGGTCTTCATGATTTAGCTTCTTTTTTTTTTTTTTTATAATTTTGTTTAATATTTCGTGAATTTATGTTCTGCTTATTGTTGTTAAATAGTATTTGAATGGATTGTGATCGTATACGGTGAGATTGATCTGAGTTTTGGCGGATCTAAAATTTCATAGATTGTATCATTTTCAGCTCTTATAGTTCTAAGTACTGCATATATGTGTATGTAATATGTGTATAATGGACATACACACATATATGTGTATTAGATAATTTCGATGAATAATAGGCGGATTGAATTCCCTAATTTCCGCTCTTATAGTTCTAAGTACTGCATATATGTGTATGTAATATGTCTATAATGGACATACACACATATATGTGTATTGTGTGTAAGATAATTTCGATGAATAATAGGCGGATGTAATGATTCTCTGATTGAATTCCCTAATTCCGCTCTTATAGTTCTAAGTACTGCATATATGTGTATGTAATGTGTGTAATGGACACATACACACATATATGTGTGTTGTGTGTAGAATAATTATGACGAATAATAGGCGGATGTAATGATTCTCTGATTGAATTCCCTACTTTCAGCTCGTGCGTGTGCATATGGATGTGTAGAAAAAATGATGTAAATAATAGATTGTACCAATTTCAAACACATGAGCTCTAAGTTTTACATGTATGTATATGTATAAATGTATAGAAACACAAAGTATTTTTTTTTGTTATTCAAATGGATTGTGATCGAATAGAGTGAAATGGATATTTTGATGATTTATACATTTGATCCAAAAAATATACTGATGTAATAATTCTCTGACAGAATTCACTATGTTCAGCTCGAGCCTAATGTGCGTGTGCATATGTATGTGTATAATCATGAGTGTGTAAATTTTTTACTGTAAATAATAAATTGTATCTAGTCCAAACCAATTAGCTCTAAGTTCTGCTTACATGTATATATTATGTACAAAGAAAAACACATGTATATTACGTGTGTATACTGTATACAATACTTACTGTAGATTGTAGATTGTACCAGTTCCAAACGTATTAATTCTAAGTTTTGAATTACATTGGCTTGGAGTAGTTGGGACTGGGGAAAATTCAATTGACATGTTCTCCTTTTGATATATGATGTAAGTTTTGTGCTAGTGCCTTCATGTGTTTATTGTTATTTAATATTTGAAATGAGTACTAAAATATTGTGAAATGGAGACAAATGATTTTATACATTTGATCTGAAAATAGGTAGATCTAAAAGGATTTCTATAAATAATAGATTGTACCAATTCCAAATCCTATAGCTCTAAGTTCTGCATATATGTAATAGGTATATTATGTACACACAGATATGTATTTTATGTGTGTGAAATAATTACCATGAATAACAGATTGTACTTATTCGAAACCTTAATTCTGGATTACATTGAGTCCATATAGTTGGGATTGGATTGATGTGTTCTCTTTTTGATATATGGTATAAGGTTGTGCTAGATCATTCATGCGTATTGTTTTTCAATTTTGTGAGTAGAAAATGGAAAGGGAGAGGTTGGAGAAGGCAAAGCAGAAGGCAGAGCGAGAGAAAGCTGAGAAAGAGAAGGCCGATAAGGTTTGGATCCTTCTTTTTTTTCTTCTTGTTCTATAGGTTTAGTCATACATAAACTGGCGATTTGTATTCTATTATGTTGCTTTTGGTACGTTTTGACAGCGGAAAAAGGCAAATTATTCTTAAAAGAAAAATGCATATCTTAGTTTTCATAGGGCGAGAATTCTCTTAGGATGTTGGAAATTAATTTCCCTTCTTTTGTGATTAAGCAAAAAGAAGATTACCAGCTCCAATTGCTATACATCTGTTTGGATGTCTAGTCTTGGCTTTGGTAAGATATTGAATATATTCCGGTCATCAAAGTCATACATTAAACTGGAAAATTGGTTATTTTGATAAGGCATCCTATTTCTACTCTGTTAGACTTTCTTCCATCAGCTTGTAAACAATATGTTACCCTTTTCTATCAAAGATACCACCATAGTCCACATCCACCTTCCATTATTTTTACTGTTCTCAACATACACATTGCCCTCCCATACGACACTTTTATATTAACCAGTCTCACTTTTAGTTGGACAACACAATTGAATGTTTAGAGATACATGTGTTGGATTGATGATTTTCCCACCTAGATCATCTTTTAATTTTTGAAATATATATGTTTTTTGAGATTATACTGTACATGTTTTCTTAACCCGTCGTTTCTTTTCTTTAAGCAGAAGGCTGGAGAAGGGGCTAACAAGAGCTGAACTGACATCTCAAACTCTTGCTTTCAAGTTACTTTTGACAAATAAATGGATAATGACTTTGTGTTGCTCTTGATACTGTTGGATCTTGTACAAAGTATTTCATAATTATTATCCTCCATGCTCTTCATCCTTGAAGTTTTCTTTTTTGAGACTGTAAAACACATTTGGTTCGAGAATTGATTATCATCTTGTTTGGTACCAGTTTGATTCTGTTGGCACTGCATTTCTATAGTTTGTTATTACTCAGTAGGAGACTTTTTCCATCTGCTTAAAGCTGTCTAACAACGATAACATACCCGAGTAATCCCACAATTGATATTACTCAAATTCTATGTACCCACAATTCTAACTATTTTCCAAGTTCATTTACCCCGGTTCGGTAGCTTGGAGGCGAAAAACTAGCACAAAACCAAAACACTAAACTACCATAAACACACAAACTACTGGACACATACATTAAGGCTAGAAAAGTTTAACATCATTCTGTTCTTCAACCATTTTGCCAACAATTTTATCAACTATTCTGCTCGCCAAAGACTGATCTTTAAGCTCCTGGATTCACTAACTAAAATCAACTGTCAACTAGAAAGTACAATAAACTTTACAAGTTCGAGCATTGATTGCAGGTGGTTCGTCTATGTACAGGTATGACTGTTTTTTTTTGTTTCCTGCTACATTGCGAAGTTGAAATTTTGACTGCCACTTTGGTTTTGAAAGCTGCTTTGAGGAGGCATTGGGTTGGTATCCACTGCAGTTGTAATATCATGGATGCTGGACCTTTTCCGTTCTTTCTTCATCGCTTGTTGTCTAATGAAGTATTTTTGAGCATGACTAGCCACTTGCGTTGGTGTCCTTGATACCACTACGTTTCTTGAAATGCTTCTCCAGTCACCCTTCCCGTATTTGTCCAGCCCGATAAGGAATAACCTATGCAAGAATATTAGGATTTTGAGTCTCATAACAGCTATAGAACAGCAAAATCGGTTATAAACACCAACAATAACTACACCTCAAATAACAGCTATAGAACAGTAATGTCAGTTACACAATTAAGTATAACAACTCTACTTATCTTATTATGTTTATACAAGCAGCTGTGCGGACTCTTCAAAAATGTTGTCACGCCAGTGTTGGATCCTCCAAAAATGCCTACTTTTGGAGGACTTGATATGTACCCGTCTTCATTTTTGAAGAGTCCAAGCAATGAAGTTTATAAGTACTCTAGTGATATGAGCCTCCCCCGACCCTCTAATGGCAGGGACAAGATTAACAACTACTCTTCAATCCCAAGCAAGTTAGAGTTGGTTATATGAAATGGGACAAGAATCTGTCAAAAAGCTCTTTAAGATCATATTTGCAATCATCAAATTCACCATACCACTAAATCACAATCAAACAACCCTTTGAATGATCTAAATTGTGAACATGAAAACTGCCAATGTCTATCAAAAATGGTGAATTTACTCTCATGTTGATCAAGAGGCCGACTATCTCAATCTGAAACAACAGTCCTCACCACCCTCATGGCCAAAAATCACCATTTTGCTGCACGAATGTTAGCTTCAAGCGGGGGTATAAAGAAGAGACAAGAACAATAAGATATAGGACGGATTACACAAATGAGAAGGAAAATTCAAGATGTATCAGTTTACAAGTTCAGAAATCAAAAGAAAATATAATTCTTGAATAGGACTACTCTTAGGCAGATACTTCTCTAAGCATTTTGGCTAAAGATAAACAGTAGAGGATGATTATGCTTAGGCAGCCATTGAACAAAAATAGGTACATTTTTCATATGTTGCTCGAACTCTCAAAAAATGTTGCCTCACAGTGTCGGATCCTTCAAAAGAGCACTACTTTTGGAGGACCCAACAAGCATTCGTCTACATTTTTTGAAGAGTCCAAGCAACATAGCATTTTCCCTTCTTTTTCTCTTTTGATGGCTAAAAAGGAGTTCTTTTTCCCACGGAACAAAGCAGAAAGAAAAATGCCTAACTGAAACCAAAGGAGACTCATTTCCGAGCCAAAAACTCCGCCATTAACAAAAAAAGAGTCTTTTTGTCCGACTGATCAAAGCAGTAAGAAAAAAAATGCGTAAACTGAAATCACAAGAGACCCAATTTCCTAGCCATAACAAACAAACAAACAAATAAGAGAAGAATTAGTCAAAATACTGTTATTTTATATTCACTCACATTCTCAGAAATGATAACTGATTAAAAAAAATAGGTGATAAACATAACCAACAACCCAAATTCAACCTTAAAAGATAAATATAATCCACGAAGATTGTTTAATTGCATTTCCATATTATCAAATTAAACTTATAAACTTAAAAATCTTGAACCTGACTCTGGATGAAGAGGATTACTCATAGGCAGTTCATTGGAAAAGAAAAAGGTACCTTTTTCCTGATTTTTTTCCTTTGATGAATAAAATAGTCCTTTTTCCTCACTGATCAAAGCAGAAAGGAAAATGCTGAAACTGAAACAAAAATAGACTCATCTCCTAGCCAACAAACTTTGTCCTGGTGTGACGTGACACGTGACAGTTACCCCATGGAATTAGAAGAGGTACAAGCAAGCTAGCCTAGACACCACGGTTATCAGAAAAGGTAGTACCTTTTTCCTGATATTTTCCTTTTGATGAGTAAAAATGAGTCCTTTTCCCTCACTGATCAAGGCACAGAAAGGAAAATGCTGAAATTGAAACAAAAATAGACTCATTTTCCAAGCCAAAAAACTCCACCATTAACACTAGGCCCATTTCTTCCCATCTGTTCTATACCCTTGATAGAAAGAGCTACCGGGTACTTATTGTTGGTGTTACGTGATAGAGGCATCCCATGGTGTAAGTCGAAGTACGGACAAGCAGGCCTTGACACCACAGTTGTAAAAAAAAAGTACCCTTTTTTTCCTGACTTTTTTCTTTTCATGAGTCCTTTTTACTCACTGATCAAAGCAAAAAGGAAATGCTGATATTGAAACAAAAATAAACTCATTTCCAAGCCAGCAAACTCCACCATTAACACTACATGATCTTTTCCCCCTCTATACTCGATGGACAGAGTTACATAATACTTGTTGCTCGCGAGATACGACGTACAGGCAAACTGACTCGGACACCAACAACAACAATAACAACAACATACCCAGTGAAATCCTGCAAACTGACTCGGACACCAACAACGACATACCCAGTGAAATCCACTAAGTGCGGAAGCTGGTGTCCGAGCTACCACGGTCATCAAAAAAATAAATTATTCTATATTCAGCCACAATTTCAGAAATGATAAACACACATCTGAATAGGTGATAAACAAAACCCATATTACCAAATTCAAATAAACACAAATTTTCACATGATGAATATAATTAAACCCAAAAGAAATTCAAATAAAAAAATTAATAGCAAAATGGTACCTGTGTTCATCTTCAGTCCATGGTGTACCCTTTTTCCTCTCAATTTCATTATTCTTCTTGTTTGACCCCGATGAAATCTGGCAATCGCCTTCCAATTCAACCGGATCATCCGTATAGCTCGGTAGATCAATCCGACCCGAATCAATTTCAAATACATCGTGAACAAGGTCATCGTAATGAGCCATGATATCGTCTGCTGTTTTTCCGGGGACATGATCGGCGATCAATTGCCACCGGTCGGCGATGTTTTCAGGGTACAAAACCAGGCCGTGTTCGAAGATCTTGTCGTCGTCCCTCGTCCATGTCGACATTGAATTAATCGGCGCCGTTGAATCGCCGACTTGGGATTTTTTGGTAAATGACAGAAGGGCTAAAAGAGGAGGACCAAAAGAGAGAAGGTGTCTTTTTTTTCTTCAATTTTTTACCCTTAATTAATGTAATGCTCATTTGGTACGAGAGATATGAGATAATTAATTTTTAAATGAATTCATTCCTTGTTTCGTTGGACAAAATTGTGGAATAACTTATTTTAAAATTGTAATATGACTTTTATGAAATCCACATTAAAGATGAAATAATAATTTTGAAATAACTTATTCCTCTATTAAACGAGTTTGTACAACATTATTTAGCGGGGAATGAATTGGTTGAACAAGGAATCTCAATGGGAGAGTCATGAGTTTGATATCACATACACGTGTTTTTTGTGGGGTATTATAGCTTATAGTATGAGATTAACTTAATGTGATTTACAAATTCTATGTTGTTTACGAGCTATTTAATGAAGTAAAATTTGCACATTAAAAGAATAGCGGTTGCAATTTTTCTTATTAACAGAAAAATAAAGGAGTTGAATTAAGATAAATCACTATAAAACAATGCATACATTTTTAGATTAGTATCCTTATTAATATGCAAGATAATTTTTCTAACTATTTGAATCTTAGTGATAGGAAGGAGTGGAGGACATGTATTAGAGTAGAAGGTTGGTAGCTTAGAGGATTGTCTTGTCTTGCGAAGGTGTAGACTTATTAGTGCTTGCGGTAGTATTAGTCGTATCCTTGTAGATCTTGCGATGTATTGTTTATTGTATCACATTGTTTTGTTATTGTTATTGTTTCTTTCTTGTAGACTTTAAATTGCTTTCCTTATTAATTGATATGCTTTCATCATTGTTTTCTTCTTTTACTTAAGTTTGATGCACTTGAGCCGAGAGTGTTTCGAAAACAATCTCTCTACTTCCACAAGATAGTAATAATGTTTGCATATACTCTACCTTCCCCAGACCTCCACTTAATGAGATTTTACTAAGTTATTGTTATTATATCCGAATCATAGTCGATAAAATTATTTGATATTTGTGTCGATGAAAGGTAAAAGATACTCCGTGACATTAGTCGAGATACGAACAAACTACCCCAACCACAATTAGAAAAATAACAAAAATCAAAATGTGGGCCAAGTAAAATTGGGTCAAAGCCCATTAGTGTTTCATTAGCCTTAGTAAAGCCCAAAGTAAACTTTACAAAAAACCCCAAGCCCAATAAAAGTCCAGATATCCACAAACACAAAAACCCTAATATAGTCTTCACCATTGCTGAAAAAAATCACAGAGTATCAGTTGCCGCACACACGAAGGTGATTCTTCGTCTTTTTGCTGCAAATCTCTGTGAGTTTTATAGCTTTATAGCTGTATTTGATCAAAATGCTTAAGGATTTGAAGCAAATTTTTTTTACTTTGCTAAAAACTAATAAAATCCATGTATGAACCATTTTTCTTCAATACAATGTGTTTTTGTGTTTATGTGTTACTATTTACTGTTTGCGAGCTATGGATTTTGAGCGATACAGGTAATGTGTACTGGTAAGTTGACGCTAGTGTGAAAAAGATAGGTTTTTTTTTTGAACTTGTTGAGTTGTTATGTGTTGTTGCAGATATTTGATAATAGTGGATTATTTGAGTTGCGTGCAAGTTTGCCCGTACATTATTATCAAAAAGTAGTCTTTGATAACAAAAGATATAGTGTAAAATGAATATTTGAATACTTAAATGAATGACCCGGATAGTGTGGAACGAATAAGAGGGTTTGTATAACATTATATTTCCCTATATTAGTAGATACATTTCTGTGCTTTATGTGATCACAATGCCTTAGGATTGAGTAAAATTATTTAATTGCTAAGAGCTGTTAAAATCCATATGTTTTAGGGTACCAATATGTTTTCAATACAACGTCTTTGTGTGTGTGTTGCTGGTTATGTTTTGTGTTTGTTGCTGGTTATGGACTTTGAGCAACACAGGTAATTTGTCTATTTGAAATTTGGAAAACTAGAATTGGAATGGAGAGTATAGTGGACGGTCGACTGTAGTTTTTTTAAAAAAATAGTTGAATATGGCACCAATGTTACTGCTTTAGTGGTTGATGAAGTTGGAATGAACCATGGTGTACCAGGGTTCAAGTCACAACAATGATAAAAACATTTTAGTTTAGGTGATCTTTTATCATTTGTCAAGTGGAGATAGGTGGATTAGCCGAGGTATGTGCAAGCTTGCCCAAGGAGATTGTAGTGGTAGATTTAAAAGACAGTATAAGATGGCACTCAGGAGTGTGGCTTTGGTCAATGTAGTTGGAATGAACTGTGGTATCCACAGCCAAAATCATAACATTGATGAAAGATAGTTGGGTGATTTTCTTCCATTTGTCAAGCTGGTACTTGTATTGGTAGGGGGTAGTTGGCACCTGCTGGATTAGTCGAGTTTCCAGTTAGCTTGCCAAAGGAGATTGTACTGGTAGATTGATGCTAGTGTAGAAGATAGTCTAAGATGGAACCAGGAGTGTTGTGTAGTCGTTATGAAGATGGGATGAACAATGGTATACAAGGGTCCAAATCACCACTGTGGTAAAAAGTAGTTTGGTGATTTTTTTTTTTTTTTCATTTCTTGAGTTGGTGAGAGATAGATTGACACCCTCTGGATTAGTCGAGTTTCGTGCAAGTTTGCTTGGCAGCATCATAATAAATAAGTAATCTTTCTGCATTCTTTAATCTGGAATTGAAATTTTAATAGTCTTTCATGTATGAGCTATTCACAGTATACAAAGACATTCAGAAATTCCATTGCACAATTTCGTGAAGTTGAAGTTCACTAGCAGTCATTGCAATTGTACTAGGATTGTACTTGCATCCAGTAATTGGGATTTGCTAAGTGAAGCTTAGTGTATTAACCAGCACGACAGATTACGGTTATAGCAGGTTGGTCGGAGGACTTGGAAGGCTAGTGTCATATTAGTTGTCTAAGCCGATATGCCTTTTCCAAGCCTATCCACGCAAATTGGTCTAGTTATGTAATTACTTTCTCCATAATGCTATCCTGGAACAAAAGAGAATAAAAATGCATTCTTTTAGATTCATGCACTGGTTCTTGTTATAAAGTGCTTTGCTTGAGCTTAAAAACTATTTGCAGACCTGAGAGCACATGTTATACCATGTAGCTTAGGAAAGTTAGCTTCTCATTTTTGTAAGGACCAAGGAATATGCTTCAGGTATTTATTTTGTACGTAAAGATTCAATAAATCGCAATAATTTGATAAAAATATTCAGATTCACGTGAAAATGAACTATGCATCAGCAAATGTTCTTCTAGGGAGGCATTAATTTTTTTGGGGCATTAATTTTTTTTTGATAGGTAACTGACACATTAGTGCAACAGGTCTGGTCTAAGGAAATTCTGCAAGGATGGGTCGTGTGCGCACCAAGACCGTGAAGAAGTCATCTCGACAGGTAATTGAGAGGTACTACTCCAAAATGACTCTGGATTTCCACACTAACAAGAAGATCCTGGAGGAAGTTGCCATAATTCCTTCCAAGCGTCTCCGCAACAAGATTGCTGGATTCTCCACCCACCTCATGAAACGTATCCAGAAGGGACCAGTTCGTGGCATCTCCCTGAAACTGCAAGAGGAGGAACGTGAGAGACGCATGGACTTTGTTCCTGATGAATCTGCCATCAAGACTGATCTCATTGAAGTTGACAAGGAGACCCTTGACATGCTTTCAGCCCTCGGCATGTCTGACCTTCCAGGCGTTGTCAAGCAGGCTGCTGAGCCACAAGCAGTGGCAGCTCTCCCAACATATGGTCGCGGTGCAGGAGGTTTTGGACGGAAATACTAATAAGAGAACAGTTACAATGATCTTATGGTCTATTGAAGAAACTTTTTGGTAGATTATATGTTAGTTTTCCCTATTTTTTCGTTCAAGGAGTCTTTGAAACTCATTCCAGTGTTTTTGAGACATAAATGATGAACAACCCCTTTTTGTGTTAAAATGCATTTGATACATTTTTCTTTAATTACTTTCATTTTGCTGCTGGCAAATCTTCCATATGTTAATGGAATATTTGCTAGAATACACGTGAGTGAGGCTTGTTTGGGTCGTGTTAAGGTCACAAGATTTATAATACTACACACGCCTTTAGATTAAGATCACAAGATTTATAATACTACTCACGCCTTTAAATTATGATCACATAATTCAGAAGTTTCTTTTGTTTCTTATACTCTGGCATAATCAAATTAACACACTTAAATTGGACCGAAGAAACTCAATCAAATTAACACACTTAAATTAAAGTGAAGAAAGTAGTATGGTATATCTAGCTATAACAAAACTACTTAATAACTAACAAAGTTTGTGGTGGAGTGTTAAGTACTCCATTGTCGGTGAAGGTCTCGGGTACAGAGTCACATTTGTTAGAGAGCACTTTACCCCTAATATGGGACTTCTGGATGCGAATCCAAATTTAGTTGGACTCCAATATGGATACCAGAAATCAGACGAGAAGAAAAAACTACTTGATAGAGTTTTGGACAGAAACCACCAGTACATTGACCAGCAAACAGTACTTAATAATTAATTTGTTTCCTTAATTAGTCATTAGTACTTTCCTTGAGCATGCTAACTAATAATACCACATCTGAGTCAGACTTATCATTATTGGTTCTTGTTTAAATATTAGCATACCAGCCCCAACCACACATTAGGAAGTGCTTAATTGACTAAATCAATTTACGTATATCTCAATTATTTTACTGAATACTTATATATTATCTTTCATTATTATATATATCGAATAATTCTATCAACTTAGGCTTTTGTCTTTACTATATTTTAGTTGCCTGTTTGGTTAATAATGTTCATTTTCAAATAAATAAATATATTTTTAAAATATGAAGGCATTTGACCAAGATTTTTGATGAAGAAATAAGTGCTTTTGAAAATAATGGCCAAACACATAACTACGGAGTACTAATTAATAAAAGTCTTTTTCAAATAATTTAGCTAAACACAAAATGCATTTTTAATAAGAAGTATTTCTCAAAATAATTGATTTTTAAAGTACGGCTAAATAAATAATAAATAACGATTTCCCATATTTTTCACTCACTTCATTTACCTCTAGAACACATTAATTGACTTCTATTGTATTACTAACAACTGAACACGTATGCATGGAACTTGCAAATCCTTAATTGTTTAATAATTTATCAACATTAATTAGACTCTCTTGTTACATTAAGGGACATAATCTCTTAATTAATTGGATATTTTGAGATTAATTAGATTAAAAATGATCTTCCCAATCATAGAGGGTTAAGGTGGCATGTGCCCCCTAATTGTCCATACATGCATTTGTATAAATCATTAAGAGTGATAGAAAGGGAACCAAAACAGTTCATATACATACATTATTTTTGCCCCTTCAAAAATATATATTTTTAAATAAATAAATAAAATCAATATATAAGTCCAAAAATTCTAATTAACTTGTTAACACAAATATTTTAATCACAGGATCACCAGAAGTTTCTTGTTAATTTAAGATTATTTTTAAAAAAAAAACAATTTACTTTTAAAAAATAAATAAATATTGAAACATTGTTGGAACTTTGCACTTGGACATTATTTATGCGTGATACATAAACATGATCCTTAAATTCGTTCAGCTGACAACTATAATCTTTAATTTTGTCAATGTACAAGTAGGCACTCTAACTATTTGAACAAATAAGCACTCGAATTCGACTGGAAAAATATAATTAGGTTCAACTCCTAGAATAAAAAAAATTATTTTGTGATTTGCAAGTATTACTTTCAGAATAAATCATGTTATATATATGAATTCAAATTTAATCGATCCAATATAAATATCAAACCTCGAGTTACAAATAAAAAACACTCATCATAAGTTATTCATGCATGCAAAGTGATGAAACTCAGGCAGTTGATAAGGTTGCATCACAGAAACTGAAATCTTACCATAATTTTGGTGAATATTAACAACTCTCTTTCAACTAATAATGACATATTGTGTTTTTTTTTAACTTGTGGACAAACTTATGTATCTTATTCTTTAAAAAAAAAAAAAAACTCATAATTTTTAATTCTTGCATGTGATTACATTTTTTATTTGAGACGACTCTATGATTTGATATTTACGAATTCTATAATAATTCAGAATAAAATAGTTTTAGTGACTAAGTAGATTGCTTAATATATATATATATATATATATATAAGTTCTGGATTTTGAGACATGCCGATAAATATAATGATTGAGTTCATAATATATTATTTATACATATTCAAGTAATTTTTTTCTCAAGACAAATACATGATTTTAAGACAAAATCCTGAATCCTATCGAATCTGTAACTTCAATAATAATTAAAGTGTCCATCTCTAATTTGGTAATCTTTCATCGATGGTTAGTTATATAGAAGACTATGCTAAATAGAAGCTCGGATATTTTCTTAAGTATCTTATAATTTTTATTTGCGTATCAATTTGTGGCCGTTGGGATGTCTCTAATAGAGTTGGGGAAACCTTATAGTATATGCCAATAATAATTAATATAGAGTTTATATTTTGTGCATGATTTTTAAAAAAAATATAGTATCAAATTAAATTGACTTATAAAAATAAGTAAATTACGTAGCAATCCTAATACGATAATTTATAAAATAGAATAATAATTTGTTATAACTGATAATGATAATCTAACCATTACTTTTTTTTAAAAAAAAAAAAACTATAGCTATGAATTTGTTGCTAAATTAATACCTTGTCGATCACTAAACATGATTTCTTGATAAATTCTAGATAATTTGTGTTAATATGTCGTTAAATAGAATTAACAATGACCTTTTCTTTTTTTTTTTAGTTTAGAGTTGGCATTATTTAATGTGAGCTAATTTATATTGCAAGTCTCGATCTCTGATAGACCTGTAGTAGATTGATAACCAATTAAAACTTATTAATTTATATAATAATGAAAAAGTAAGATTGGTTCATACAGTCGATCAACCCCAACTTATTTAGGACTGAGACGCTATTGTTATTGATGAAATTTATTCATTAATTCTATTTTTGTATAGTAAAAGTTAGTATATATATATATAAACTCATTGCAAGAAGAGGAAATATAGTGATATAAAAGCAAAATAATAATAGTACCACCTTATTATAAAATTTTGAAATTCAGTCCCTTTCTGAATTCTGACCTCTTTAATTATATTGCCAAGGACAGTCATATGTAATATATCTTATAATTTTTTTATTTTTTATTTTTGTAGGAGAGTTGTTAATATTCCCATAAATAACTCACATGATGTCTGCCTATTTTTTTCTTTTTTAGGTAGTCAACTTAATTATTACCACATGACATAAGTTTC
Source organism: Solanum acaule (assembly GCA_036250505.1). NCBI lineage: Eukaryota > Viridiplantae > Streptophyta > Magnoliopsida > Solanales > Solanaceae > Solanum > Solanum acaule. The sequence continues at coordinate 24,700 of JAJOOR010009123.1, forward strand.
ATAATTATGACAATTAACTCCTTTTCCTTATACTATATTATTGACCTTAAGCATGGTTAATATTTTGCAATACTATATACTTATTAGTCGATTTAAAAAAAATTACATTTATTATCATGTTAATCTCTCTTTAAGATAAAATATGTCTCGATAAAAAAAAGATAAATATAAAAGTCATTTGGCGTACAAATCATTCTACATTCGCGTAGAGTCTGAAGAAGGATCGTATCCTTTCATCCTACCCTAACAGACTGACACAAGTATTAATAGTTGATTTTATAATTTAAATTCGTGATCTATAAATCAAACGAAGATAATTTTATCGTTACTCTGAAGTTTTCCTAGGCAAGAAGATAGGAAACTCCCTTTGGTATATTATTGTATATGATGTATGAGGACACATCTTATCACAAATCTTCCATTGAAATCTTATACCCAACATTATTATATTATAATATATTCATGAGTTGTACATGAAATGAGAGGTTAAGACATTAAACAATAATGGAGGCTGCAATTTGTTGGCTAAGCACACATGATTAAAAAAAAGATTTTAAGTACAGCATTGTTTAATTTCAGTTGACAAAACAATAAGCAAGCAATACTATGTACTTTTCTTTTCCTTTTGATTAAGTCAAAAAGTTGTGCATTTTTGGATGATCTGATATGAACGTGATAATAATTTTGGAGAGTACGAGTAATGTATTTGTTCGATATTCTTTATGAGACTTTGACTAATTTAAATTCTTTCCACGTAAGTCTTTTTGTTTAGGGAAGAAAAGTACGATTATGTTTTACTACGACTAATTTAAATTTGCACTGCATAAGATCATTTCCTATTAAGGATAGAGAAATAGTGTTATGTGTTATTTTCAAGGTTCAAACTCATCATGATCTCTTGTTAAGAATGGAGAATCAACTCTTTATATAATAACAAAAATAACAAGTCAACAATATATTTTGTGTAATCTTATAAAGTAGGGTCTGGAAATGATCGGTTATATATAAATTTTACCTCTATCTTAAAGATAGAAAAATTATTTTCTAATAATTCCTCTCGGCTTAAGAAAAATAATAATCAATTTTTATTAATATTTATTTTATTCAGAGAGTTCAAACCTGAAATCTCAAGCAGACAAACAAGTACTACTATATTCATTTGCATTTAATACTAATAAATTCTTCAAGCCAACAATTAAATACACACATGAAATGTCCTACTACTCCCATTTCCTTTCCACCTTCCTCTCTCTCCCCTTCATTATATACTCAAAACTCACAAGTTTTCATCTAAAAAAAAAAAATCCATTAAAACTCTATACTCATCAAGAACTTAGAAAAAAAAAACCCCAAAATATAAAAATCCCAAGTTCAAAACTTTTACAAATATGGCCAAAAAATTGAAGATCTCTTCTATTTTCAAGAAAAAAGAAATAGGGCTAGCCACTTGGCAATGGCCATCTTGTACACATTCCAAGACTCTATCTTTTAGAGGTGATGACAACATTTTCAAAACTATAAATTCAGTATTCTTTGACCCTTTTGATGGAATTGAAACCCCACAATCTTATTCCACAAATTCATCATTAGATACCAATAGCATTTCAATAGAATCCCATGAAGAAATCATAAAAGGGGCTAAATCAGAAAGGCTATTTTTTGAACAAGTGGCTACAAGTTCAATTTTTCAAGAACCACAAGAGGAAAATCAAGAAAATGATTTGCCATTTAAAGAGAGTGTAATTTTGGCTATGGAATCAAAAGATCCTTATTTGGATTTTAAGAAATCAATGAAGGAAATGGTTGAGAGTCAAGGGATTAAAGATTGGGATAATTTACAAGAATTATTAGCATGTTATTTGAAATTAAATGGTGAAGTAAATCATGGTTTTGTTTTAGGTGCTTTCGTCGATATGCTTATGGAACTTGTTATCCCTACTACTCCAAGTACTAATTCGGATAATTCCATTACTTCTTATTCTTCTGTTGCTTCTTCTTCTTTTTCTTGCCCCTCGTCTCCTTTGTCTTCATTAGGACATAAAGAAACTGAGGAGCAAGAAAATGCGAAAGTCCCCTAGGAATTAGTGTAACTTTTTATTGGTTATTCAAAGTGAAAAAGAAAGTTTTCTTCTAGTTCTGTTGTTATTAGGAAGGTTTGTCAAAAATTGCCGATTGGATTGGTTCAATATGACTTCTCAATCAGAATTTGACCTTCTTCAAAAGTAAGAAAGAGGACTACTCCAACTCCATCTTAATGAGCGACACCATCTAAGTACATCTTCCTCATTCATTGAAGTTTATTGGCTCGGGTAATTCAAATTCACATTTTATTGACTCACTTTCCATTAAATGGTATTTTTCACTCCAAAAAATGAAATTTCAGGCATGTGGTTAAAAATTGAGGGGTCAAAACTATCATGTCACACCGCTCAATGATTATGTAATCACATTTTGTGTATATTATTACAAATGCAAGGGTTGTTAATTTTATCTGTACACCACCGGGGTGGATTTACCATGACCCAAGCGGTGTCACAGGACATTGCTTCGTTGAATTTTATCACTATGTACATATATAGATAATCAATAAAATAAAAATGTTATTCTGTTTAAATATAGGAAACGTTACTATTTATCATTTTAGTGATATATTCATTTATTTATTTATCTTTTGAGTTAATAACTTTGATGGTCACTCAACTATCAACTCTTTTCACAGAAAGTCACTCAACTTTCATTTTTAACTCAAAAGTCACTCAACTATGACTTCTTTGCATAGAAAGTCACTCAGCCTATTTTATTACTATTTTCACTAAAATTTGCTGACATGAAATTTTTATTTTTAACCAAAATTTTAAAAATCAAATACATATCCATTTAATGACCCGCCCCATTTAATCCGACCCGCTAAAAATATGATATTGAACTTTTTATTTTATCATTAATCCTCCAATCATTCTCTCTTGTCTCATTTTTCTTTTTTTACTTTTTAAAAACTTTTTTTAAACTCTAATAACAAATACAAGCCTCAAAGTGGCCTCAGCTAAAGAAAAAGTTGGAGATATACATACAAAATGTTTTATTCCATTAACATATATAAAAAAAGTTGGAGCTATTAAATATTACACTTCTTGACAACTAAAGAAGCCAAGATTAATTAGGCAAGAAATCAGAATGCAAAACAAAAAAAAAAAAAAAAAAAATTGCAAAAAAGAGCAACTCTTATAATCTTGTCTTACTTTTGAGTTTATCATAGATAAAAGTTTGTTTAGCCTTTGAGGGCTTGTATTTTTATTTTTATTTTAATTCCAAAGGCCAATAGGCCACTTTGAGGGCTTGTATTTGTTTTTAGAGTTTAAAAAAAGTTGAAAAAAAAAAGAAAGAGAGAAGAAGAACGCTAGGAGAAAAAAGAGACAATAGAATGATTTGGGGAACTAATGATAAAATAAAAAGTTTAATATCATATTTTTAGCGGGTCGGGTTAAATGAAGCGGGTCATTAAATGGTTTAAATGGATATGTATTTGATTTTTAAAATTTTGGTTAAAAATAAAAATTCCATATCAGCAAATTTTAGTGAAAAAAATAATAAAATAGGCTGAGTGACTTTCTATGCAAAGAAGTCATAGTTGAGTGACTTTTGAGTTAAAAATGAAAGTTAAATGACTTTCTGTGAAAAGAGTTGATAGTTGAGTGACCATCAAAGTTATTAACTCTTTTATCTTTTCAATATTGATACTATTAATAAAAAGAACTTGTGTACGCTACTGCATCCTACCCACCACTAGATAAGTAAAATGAAACAAAAATATTCAAAAGACACTTAAAAAGTCATAAATTGGAAAAGGTAACAATAAGTGTTTTTTATCCCCTATTTTCTTCCATTAAAAAGAAAAAATATTTGATATGATTGCTGAAAATGTAAAGCTTTGATGTCACTTTTTTGTTTGAATAAGACAACTGCACTAACCCTTTTCAATAGAAACAACAAAATGTGTCTTGCACTCCTCAAAAAGGTCATAAATGCATATTTGCGGCATAAAATCGCGTATAATAGACTCTTGTAATTCAATTCTTCTTTGGATTGCACACATAGCCAAAGGTGGAGTCAGCGTAACACAACACGATCATCATCTGAATCTTCTTCATAAAAAAAAATTACAATATATATAGCAAATATTAAATCTTTTGTGTGTTATCCAGACATATATAATTCTTCTACTTACATGTGATTCCATGATTAATAACATATAGTTATTAAATAGTCATCAAGATGCACATAAACTTATTTTAGCTCTATCGTTACATGAAAAAAACATAGAAGAATAAGGTGTTCGACTGCTTACAAAAATATCACGCGATGACAGAGCTTGGAGGGCACAAGGAATTCTTGCGATCAATCCATTCATCGAAAAATCATACTATAATGATTATATATGACTATAAAAACAGTATAAGATATGATCACATGATCATGTGATAGCAGTTGAGAAGTTCATGACATGATCATGTGGTGTGAAAGAGAGTACAATTGTTTGTACAAATTCAGTTTAAATTAGTTTTATTTATATGTTGCTGAAAACAATTTTTTTTTTTATATTATTAAAAAAAAAACAGCCTGGAATGACAAAAATATAGGACCATCTTGCACCCTTTACAATATTACCATCAATCATCTAACGTAATGTCTGCCTAAAGTACTCTCCCCACCATTATTTGGATCATTTTTTTATGACGATCTTGTTCGAGTCAGTTTGTAGACACTTCAATTATCAAAGAGTACTTGTTATTATCTTTATTTAGCTCATGTTACATGTATCAGATAACTCTATCTATATAGCGGAGCCAACTCTTTCTCTAAGGAGATTTAAAATTTAACGAAGCAAATTTATAAAGAACACAAATGGATTTAGTTTCTACTATATATACATAACAAATAATGGCAACGTTGGTATTTTCAGTTAGAAGATTCAAAATATAAAGAGAGAAGCACACCAAGAGGCCTAGGAGATTCGACATTTATAATAAATACGTATTCAACAAAGGAGATTCAGATGAACCTCCAACCTCGATAACAAATGTTACTGACTTTGTATATACAGTGTAATTTTCCAACCTTTCCACCACCTAGTTCATCGCTGCCTATCAAGACTTATATGAATGAAAAGAAATCACCTAACCTTTTTTTCTTATCCACTGAAATTTAAACCTTGATCTATCTCATATAATGCCTATGCAATTTTTTGACAGATGGGCCACACCCATAAGTGACATTATTTGGGACCTTGTCTTTTAAAGTATATGATATAATGCATGTTTTATTTGAGAATTGAGATCCAAATGAGCTGAAATTTGTATATGAAATATAATATGGTGTCTTTTGTGAATGATGAGATAATATTATATATATTTTTATCAAGGATGAAACATGAGGCTTTTCAATATTTATGAAGGCACCAACAATATTTTAACTTTTTTTGATATAATCATCTGATATTCAATATTCACTTATCTCAACTAGTTCGAGATTGTATCGCGCTTGGGAAACTCTCATTATTAGAAATTGTTCTAGTATAAACAGTCAAACCCAAAGCCTCTGATTAAAATTGGAAAAAGCACATCCGTTACGATAAATCTCTTGATGGTAAATAAAATCTTACTAGTTTACTTGTATAACTTACGAGTTCAACTAAGCCCAGTAGTTTTGACTCAAAATTTATAAGAGCGCTAAATAATTGTTAAACAAGTGAAAATAATATATTTCGTTTCGCACCTTGGAATTATAACTCATAAAGTTGAAATCCTGAATCCGATTTTGTTAATGCTAGCACCAGACAAAAATGAGTTTTAATTTTGTCTTTTTTTTTGACATCATGAAATAATTGTACTCACCCTCACATGCTTGGAAGCTGAATAACAGGCAATATGAGCCCATGAAACTGACACAAAATGGCAAGGGGTTAAGTCCAACTTTCCTGTTGAAGCCAAAAGAAAACACATACAAACAGTTGCTCCAATAATGGAATTCCAATATTGAATTCACAAGTTTGTTAGAGAAAATGTTTGTACTCAAGTTGTATTGTGAGTGAGGACTTTTTAGTCACAATATTATGCATTATATACAACACAGAGGTGGAGGCAGGATTAGAAACGAAAAAAGAAAATGTCGCGACTGAAAGTCAAATCTCTGACTTAATACTATGCTTGGTGGGATGGTAAGTACCCTTCCATCCTTAACCAGAGGTCTCGTGTTCAAAATGACAATCACTATCAACTACTGCTTAAATTACTTTACAAAAGTTCTACTTTCATTATTGCAATGAGAGAAGAACAATGTGGACATTGTTTTGTTCCCTATTATCATTGAAACCTGATGTGGGCACTAGTACTTTCTCCTTTAATTTCTAACCACAACTAGCTTCTAACAAGAAGATATGGGGTATTAAGAAATTGACAACCAAACATGAGAAGTCCAGGATGTTCGACAAAAGACGTTAGGTGATTTCAGCAGAGAGAGTCAGTCGGTAAGTAGCAAGTAGTACCTAGTGGAATAGTTGAGGTGCACATGAGCTGAACAGGACACGGGACATTACCATTATTAGAGAGATATATAGAAGCACAACAGTGACCTAAACAGTCCTGTGATAACTTTTCAACCTGCAATTACACAAGGACGTAGCAGGTACCTAGTGGAATAGTCGAGGTGCACGTGAACTGGACATAGTATGTTTTGATCTTCCTATTACTAAAGGAAGAAACTTCAATGTAGTCAAGAAATTGGCATTGTTTCAACAGGACTACCTAATGAGACTCACTTCATTTTCACATAAATCGTCAATGTAGAGGGTTAGGTACACTAAAGCTTCACTCCTTATTCTAGTTACTCATGCCTAAATCTAAACATCCTATGAACAGAAGACCGTCTACATCTATATCGTAACTTAATCACATCCTAAACTCTACAACATGGTGACTTAATCTTCTTTGTGATTAGATCCATTACTCAGAAAAGATCAAGGTCAGTCAGAGGATCACCTCTCTGGTCAATAACTCCTTTCTTACTGACTGTAGAAACTCAAATATCAATTAAAAACAGGATATTTGAGTCCCATTCCGCATAAATCAAAATTCTCCCAGCTATAAACTCAAAAAATTAATATGGTAGACATGCTGACAAAATAATCAAGAAGTCCCCTTCAATCGACATGTGTTCGAAAGAAATCTGTTCCACATTTAAAGGGAAAACAAGCAACGTTTACAACAGCAAAATACTCGTTGATTTATATATAGCATGACAGTAGGTACCTCATTGCCATGCTGACCCCAAAACTTCCACCAACTGTAGATCTCTCATCCATTGTCTGGTCTTAGTAGACAGAAATCATTGACTTAATCAGAATCCTCAAAGTATTCTCCTTCATCAGATGGCTCATCAAAGGAACGCATGTCAAGCTGGTAGCGAAGGATTCCTCCAATGCCACCGAATCCTCTGCAGAACTGTGACCCCTCTTGAGACCTGTTAGTGACAAACTCAAGTGAACAACCAAAAGTTTTGTATTCATTGGCAAACCACTCCAACAGGGGCATTTTATCCTGAACCTCCAATTCAGCTGATGTGGCAGAATCCTTGAAGTTACTATTATCAGCCTCTTGCTCCTTGTTTAGGTGCTTAATGACAATCTCGTTAGTCACACTGTTTTTCAGTACGTAACGGTTTATATCAAGATTTTCCCACACAATTAGAGTTTCAACAGCTCCCATCTCCAAACCTTTTATTGTGTCATCCACACCAAATACATACTTGCCAGTATCTTGACTGATTTCCTCAAAGAATTTCCCTATCAAGCGCTTTTCTTGTATAAACTTCACATTTGCCAGTATCTCAGCAGACAGCTCGATTGCTTGATTGAAGCCATTCTCTCCACCATAGGACACATCAACCACATTAAGTATCTTTGCTTGTAGACGTGGATCAAACATATCAGATTGGCTTAGCTCCGTCTTGAAATCAGCTGATCCAGCAAGTATTAGTCCAGATACATTTGGCTGGCTAGTGGCTGGGTTAATGAAGAATTGAGTAGCAAGCTCTGCTGTCTTCCTCACATAATTATGACGTTTCTCCATTCGAAGACGAGCAAACCGAAGAGCTGATTGACCTCCTCTTCCATGCTTCTTTGGGAGATCAACAGTGAACTTATGAAGAACTTCTCGGGTGTTGCCACTCAAGGTCCCAAAAAGGGTCCCATTACCATCCATGACAATGAAACCAAACTTCTCATCAGATTCCAACAATTCACCAAGAGGTTCTGTATGAAATTTGTTGTCACATAAGTATAGAGATGCATTTATGGGTTTAAAAGGTGTAAGATCAAAGGTGACCTTCTTTTCCTTTCCATCATCCGTCACTATAGATTCCTATTTGGAGGAATTCTAACCAATAATACCTTCAATCCAACAAAACCCAAATCAAAAACTGCAAGCTAAACCATAAAAGGACACCAAGAATCTCAAAAAATCTCAGCCGAAGATTCCAATTCTGAGGAATTCCAACCATGAATAACTTCAATCCAGCAAAATCCACATCAAAAACTACAAGCTAAACCATAAAAGGAAATCAAAATTCTCAAAAAACCACAGCTAAAGATTCCAACTTTGAGAAATTTTAACTAATAATACCTTCAATCCAGCAAAACCCATATTAAAAACTTCAAGCTAAACCATAAAAATTAATAAAAAATCACAGTTAAAGATTACAACTTTATCAAAAACAGCAAGCTAAAACATAAAAGAAAATAAAAAATCTCAAAAAACCACAGCTAAAGATTCCAACTTTGAGGAATTCCAACTAATAATACCTTCAATCCAGCAAAACCCATATAAAAAACAACAAGCTACACCATAAAAGGAAATCAAAAAGCACAAAAATTTGTGCTTTGAGGAATTCCAACCAATAAAACCCTCAATCCAACAAAACCCATATAAAAAACAGCAAGCTAAAACATAAAAGGAAATCAAAAATCTCAAAAAATCACAGCTAAAGATTCCAACTTTAAGGGATTTCTACCATAAATAACTTCAATCCAACAAAACCCATATCAGAACTACAAGAAAAATCAATAAAAAGGATGCTAATTTTGAGAGAGAAAAAGGGTAGAGTACCTGTTCGAAGCAGTGTTTGGAGTAGCTTGAGCACAAGCTGGTTGATGAAAATGTAAAATCCCAATATTAATTGTTTTTTCGAATGAAAGAAAAAAATTAACTTTTAATATTTACTTATAATTCATAAAATAAAATAGCCAAATAAATCTACATTTGGTAAGTAAATAATTCTAACCAAATTAGAATTAGAAGTATTTATAAATATATATGTGAAAAATATGGTCCTAAGTTGAAAATTATTTGTTATATTTATAAAATACAATAATATTTGGGAGAAAAAAGACATATTAAAATGATATTATTTTCTTTCTAAATGTAAAATTGGAAGAGCACGATTTATAAATCACATCTCAAAATAGTGATCTATAAATCTCATTTTTAAAATGTGATTAAATTGCAGTTGTAAATCACAATTGTTGAATATAATTCATAAATAGGCATTTTTGTAAACATGACTTACAAATCACATTTTACAATAACTTATAAAGTTGATGATATTAAATATTCACTTATGGAATTTAAAACTTCAGACAATGACTATTTTGAAAAATATGATCGAAAAACAATCTATCAACACTACTTCGACTAATAACATGTACGGATTTACAAGTTTATTGAAAATATCATCCTCAAATTTCATTTATATAGTTCAAACTTTAGAATAATAATAATTATTTTTAAACTATAATAT
>JAJOOR010009124.1:0-39519 GCA_036250505.1 Solanum acaule
TGCTAGCATTGAGGATTTCATACATAACCTTCATAGCACAACTTCATAAACATATGCATCATAATCATCAATTCACTTCACATCTATTGCATTCAAGGCCATGATATCAACATGCATAGATAGACAAGAAGTAAACACCGCCACCATAAGTGGACCAAACCTCACAACATCAATTCTCATACTATAGACTAGAAGTTAGGTCAACTTACCAATTCTCCAAGCCATGATCACCATGGATCAATCCTCAACAATTCATAATCAATTGACATAGATAGTAATAGAAATCAACAATGTAATTCAATAACGTAAACATAATCTAAGTACAATTCTATAAACAAAGGGATCAACCCATTACTTTGCCCATAAGGCCATAATTCTCAACTCATCAATAAACCAAAAATTCAACATGAATAAGTATAGATAATCATAGCAAACATCAATACAATCTAATCTAAACATAATTTCACCAATAGAGATCGTATTCACAAAGACCCACATCATAGGCGAATTTTCGAGAATTTGGGGATCATGGGTTCTTCAAGAACTCCTTTGAAAATTATCTTAAAAACCTTAATTCCACATTCATTCATCAATAGAATGATTTAGAAAATCGTTTGACAAGGGACCCATGTTTAGATTGAAAATTGGGAATTTTGGTCTTTGAATCACTTTTGAAAATCTTTGATAGAACTCCTTGAATGAGAGGTTATTCAAGAATCAAAAGTTACCATACCTTAATTATTGAAGACACGTGAAATTGAAGAAGAAATCAGTTGAAAACCCATCTTCTAGCTTGAGCTTCATCAAGGTCTTCAATGGAGGTTTGAGAGAATCTACTTTTGAGAGGGAAGGGTCAATTTGAAGAATGGGGTCTAATTCTATGTTTAGGGGTTTTAACCAACTTAAAATACCTTAAAGTAGGTAGAATAACCGTTTATAATAATTCCCCAAAGTACCCAAACTACCCCTCACTTAGTTGGACCTTTTAAACAAGTCAAACTTGAGTTTTATTTTCGCAGATTTCGTCGGGAAACAAGTCTGTGACGCGGGGTGTTCCATGGAGTTTCTGGAGATTAAATTCTGAGACAGTAGAGTCTGCGGTGTCTCCGAAACGCGGAGCCACTTTTTGTCCATTGGTGGAGCAAGTCCGCGATGCGAAGCCACTCCCTCCATGAACAACTTCAAGCTGCCTTGGCAGCTTGTTTGGCCAAGGGTTAGGGTCCTCCTCGTGAACCCTTAAGGTGGTCCCGGGGAGTCGTACCTGAATGTTTTGACCCTAAAAACATTTATTAAGACAATAGGGTCACCTCCACTGATTTTAGACTCCAAACAACACATAAAAACATGAACAATATACTAGAACACACCAACACTTAAAAGACTAGTTTCCGAACGTCTTGGTCGTCCCCTGACGTTTGACTTCCAAACTCTTTAAAGCTGACTAAAAAGGCTATTCTTCATTATTTTAACAAGTTATTAATGCATAAAACCCATGTGAGGCTCTAGTTTATCCAACTTCATTCTGAGGGTTGTTACATAGATCAACTCAAGGATCTCAATAAAAATATAGATACTCAATAATTAGGAAAAGAATTTTTAAAAGAACCATGAACTCAAGAACTCAAATCAACTTATCTCAAGAATACTCAAATCTAGGGGTAGAATCCTAGATTTCTCTTTTACTGATTTGAAAGAAGATGTAGGGCGTATGGACGAATTAGTACAACACTATGATAGCCTTACATACCTCGAAGAACAAGGTTCTTGAAGAATCTTGAAAAAGAACTTGATAAGAAGTCTTGAAGCCCTATCTTGAAGGTAAACGATCAAGAAAACCTTTCTTGAGATTCTTAAATAACTTTCTTGAAATCTCTACGGCCAAGACTTATGATTTTCATTAGTGATTCATAATTGTATGAAAGAATTTGAGTTGAAAAGAATGGAATTCTTTGAGAAACACTCGCCTTGAAGAAGAATCTTGAAAAAAGATTGAAAGAATCTTGAATGGAGTCTTCTACTTTGATTTTTCCTTAGGGTTTTGCCCTAGAGTTTGAGAGAGAAGAGCATGATGGATTAAAAGATGAAAATCTGATTATTATTATTTTTTAGCCTTTTATTAGTCAAGAAATTCGTTTAGGGTTTTCTTGGAGGTAAAAAAATAAAAAGACCCTTTTTAATGTTTTCCCGTCGGCTAATTCGTAACAGCACTGTATCAAGTTACTAAATTAATCATAACGTTTTACTCAGAAATTGGATTGACGTGAAATTGGTGGAGTTGGAAAGTAGATTAGAATACCTTTAATTTGATAGGTTATGTCCCACATCACTCTTTATTTCTAAGAGATATGGTCGTTTGAAATTGACCCAAGTAGAATCTTACATCAAAACTTAATCGATAAGGCAACTTCAAGAAAATTTGATAAGTCCAAACTTACACTCCAAATAAGAAGTGTAAACGGCCGTTGTCAATTTATAGAACTCAACTAGAGTTGAGGTCGATCCCACAGAGAATTTCATTACAAATAAAGTTTCACTGTCGCGTTTACTCAATTGTCATTACTATTTCCTAAACAAATAACACGGAAAGTAAATTGGGTTTGGTTGAAATGTAGTTTATCACCAACACTTGCAGTCAAAACCTAGATACACAGTTAACAGACGATCTCGTTATAAGTTGATTCAGTTAATTTAAAGAAACCAGGTTTTGTGTTCACTATGACGTCAATTATAATGCTCTCCCATAATTTGAGTGTTAGGTAAATCAATGTTTATAGAACCTTTCCGAGTTGAATTAATCTAATGCTTCTCAACCTAATCAGATAATATTCACTCTAATTCTCTCGAACTTAAAGTGTTATCAATATTGGACTTCGCTTAATTAGATATGGTGTTAAAGATCTCTTCTCCCAAACTCCAACTTTAACTCCAATTCATTAACTTAGTTTAGCTTTTTCCTAACTGGTGTTTTTCTCTCAAACAAACACCAGATACAGGCCTGTCTAAAGCATGCACTCAATAGACTAAAATGATAATAAAAGATGTAAACTACAGGTTGTAAACAAAGACTGCCTTTTACTCATTTTACGAAATCGCAACTAGAATATCGTCATAGATCCCACACACCCAGTCGTGGAATTTAGCCACTGATGCTTTCACTTAAGCAATCAGTAATTAGGGACGAAAACATATTGAGAAAGACTTATGAAATTAATTAGCAAATCAACAATCACTTTGATAATTTGATAGTATGAATCTGAGTTTCCAACTGGTAACAATAATCCCAAAATCCAAAAATCGAAAGCTAAGAGTAATCCTCTGTCCTTCGTTGTAAAACGTAAGATAATGAATAATGATCCCCAAAACAACCTAAAGTAATTCAAAATAAAATGTTTAAAACGAGTCCTGGTCGAACTAGGACTGAAATGTCAGATGGATTTATGGCCACTTCTACGGTTCGTAGAGCGTGAAGCCTTCCGTGATCTTCCCTTTAACTTTCCCAAAGGTTGGGTCTTCAATGCCTTCACTGGAAAATGCACCACGGGAGCTACCACGGTCCGTAATGAGGACCACGGCCCATGAAGTCACCCGTGGTCTTCACTTGGGTTTCAACCTTCTTTCAACTTTCCCTTGGTGTCACACTGGTTTAGCTTCATGGCAGGTACCACGATTCGTGGTGAGGACTACGGCCCGTAGAACCCTCCGTGGTCTTCACTTGGTTATTCCAGCTCTTCATCTTCTCAAGGCCCAACATTGCCTTACTTCCACGAGCTCCACTACGGACTATAATGAAGTTCACGGTCCGTGAAATTGGCCGTGAACTTCACTTGGTCAACATCATTTCTGCTTCTTTTTATGCTTTTCTATACAACCCAGATTCTGCCTACACATTTAACAAACCCATCAAATAAATTTTCACTTAATTCCAGTACTAGTTCATAGTTATTAAGCATCAAATGTGTCACGATTTTGCGGCACATCAACACCCTCAACTTAAAACCATTACATGTCCTCAAGTGATGAGAAAAGCAAATACCATCAGCCCTCAATTTAATTCCAGATTTATGACACTACGCAACAACTATTTCAAGTACAATTTGTATCCCAAACCTCTGAATCTATCATGTAAGGATCAATACATGACATCTAATTACTCACAGTCAATCATGCTTATACCTGCGAATTATCAGCTCACACAATCTACTTTCAAATGCAACCACTGTGTCCTCACACCAAAGAAGTCCCTCGCTCATAATGGTAGGGACTGAGTACTACGCACACGCTCTCAATGAATTTCTAACACTAACAACAAACTATCATAGGCTTGCCCTTGCTTTCTGCGCTTTACCTTCCAAACACCCGGGACAGGATCACTGTAGGACTTTGTTGGCTTGTAACATAGGCTCGGGGATAGGGAATGGATATTTGGTTTCGTGAGTGACTAATCCCTTGGTTTTCCAAAGTGTCTTTTTCACATACACTTTTCTTAATGATTCCCTCTTTTTCTTATTTCAGCCCGACCCAGTAGCTATTATTTTCTTTCTTTTTCTGTTATTTTCTCTTTTTTTATTTAATATGCAATTTTGATATGCACTTAGCTCACTGGTAGAACCTTCTTTTTCCCTTTTTCTTTCTATTTGGATTGCAATCACCCTCAACTGAGGCTTTTGGCCTGAGTTGTGATATCGTACCTTCATAGAACCCACGATATGATATATGTTAGGTAAGAAAAAAGACAGATTTAAGGCTCAAATTGGGTTCAAGTGATAAGTTTTTCATTTGGTTCTTTTATTTTTGGCTTTTGACTGGTTTAACAAAAATGGCCTATTGATCCTTTCCTATCCGGTTATTCTCAGATTCAAGCAAGACTACTTAGGCAAGTTCTAGTTTCTGCTCCTAGTGTTAGACTTCAATCAAAACTTACACACACACTACATAGGATTGCATTTTGTTAGTTTCTTGGTTCACCAATTAATTTGTCAGATTAGTCATGTTCAACATATCAGTATCTAAGATGTCATCTAAAGATCCTAACAGTCAAACTCAGATGTAGGTTCTCAATTTTCACAGATTAGTTGCTGCACAACTCAACACATAAAACAACCAAAACAGTAATACACAAAAACAACCTTCATTTTTCTAACAGCTATGGCAGGTTGCTGACCACCCCCTCCCCAAATAAAAAGGACATTGCCCTCAAAGTCGATACAGAACAATAAAATACACAGGCTATGAGGAGGAGTCATACCTACGGCACTCTAGATGCCGATTGTCGGATCAACATTGGCACCCTTATTAATGGGTGCACTCTCAGAACTCGGGACGTGATCAATTTGGTCCTCATTAGTCGGAGCAGGTGCTCCACTACCAGAAGCTCCAACTAAGGCTGCATCTCGTTGTTGTTGTTCAAGGGCTTTCTTTTCTCGAGCTTCCCTCTTTGATGCTCTACGAACTCCCTTTTCTTGTTTTCTTGCCTCTCTAGCTGGGTCAGTAGGGGTCTCCTTAACAAGTTCTCCAGCTTTGTGTTTTCTCTTGCTGGATTTACTCGTGGGGGGTTCTCCCTAAAGATCATCAATTGATTGAGTAGAGGATGCCTGATTTAACATTTGCATCAACAACTCTGACATGACCGGAGTGGGCACCTGTATTGGCTTTTCAGCTAGCTTAGCAATCTGAGTGCGCATCTCGACCAACTGGGCTCTGAACTCTTCAGTATCTGCTGAACCGGCAGCCTGGAATCGATCCTGAACAAAGTTCTCCAAATTATCTATTCTGTCCTTTAAGACCGATAGCTCCGTCCTCATCTTATCTTTGATCTTCTTTTTCGCAGCTAACACCTTTCTCTCTATCAGCTGAGGCATCCGAAGCATAATCTGGTCTACCAATGTGCTTGTATGGCACTGATCTGCAACCAATTTCTCATGAGAAAAACATAGGGATAGTGACAAAGGTACCTGGAGTCTGGGAGGCTGAAGCTGGAGGTGGTGGTGCCTCTGTGGAAGGCTGTGATGACTCTTTATGTTCTGGACCTCTATCTGCATGTGGGATGTCAAGTGGGACATCTGGAATAACAGCTAAAGTACTCACAGCGGCAAACTTCGTGCCAAAGAGATGGTTCGCGGCATCCTTGAATTTAGAAACCTGGGTTAGTTTGAATGCCTCACAATATCTGCCAACCAGGCTGTTCGGAGGAATGTTCGCTCCTAGACATAATTTCCCTATCAGACAGGGAAAAGGAAGTGCAGCTCTCTCATTTAGCTCCCTGTCACTCATCTCGATTGCTATTATCCATCCCGTATTGACCGGGTAACCAACCATAAGACAGACTACCAACGAGGCCAGGGAAGGTCACAAAGTGTTATCATTAGCTGTCAGTCGCAATTGTGCTCGGACGATAGCCCACCAAACCTTGGCTGGAAAAGACAGCGAAGCTTTGGTGATGAGTGTTGGAGTTGTGGTGACCCAAACTGCATTTTTCCCATCTATGGCAATCTGCTTCTCAATCCAGCGTAAAACCCTTTCTTGAGAAGTCTGATCTTCCATTGTAGCATCACAGGAGACCTCATGATGTTTGCCCTCAAAAAGGCCAACTGAAACTGGTGCAGAGTATTCCAAGCCATACAACATTCTGTTAATCGAAGCTTCAGAAATATCTATTGATTTACCCCTAACTATGATTGAGTTGAGTGGACCCCAGGTAATAGCCATGTCTTTCTGTCCACGTTTCGTGGTCTCTTATCTGCAGCAAAATTCATCAATGTAGCTGCATAGGAGGAATAAAATTCTCTGGTCAGCTGGTAAGAGTATTCACCAGGTGCATTGTCCATCCAGTCGAACTGATGGAGCTGAAATATCCGATAGATGTTCGATAATGCTTTGATATCAGCTACTACCACCCTGGTCTCAGGCATGATTGCTCGATTCTTGAAGCCTCCAATTTTGTTCACAATACCATTGTCGAAGAATTCTTTAGACCGGTTGACAGTCCACTAGGAGCGATAACAAGCAATTAGCTGTGGTTTCAATGCACGGTTAGGTTCCTGAGAGTTCACATACTTCACCATGGTATCATCATTGGTGATTTCTTCTTCATCCTCTCTATTAACTGCTTCCTCTCGTACTCCAGTTTCAGCTTCGGTGGTGGCCATAGAGGGAGAGGTACTTGTATCGCCCCAAGAACCGCTTTCAGATTCAGCACTCCCCCCCCCTCCCGAGTCATCCGCAAATTGGCTGCCAGCAGCAGCATCAGATTTACTTCTCGAGTTTTCCCCGTTATCAGAACTATTACCTCCCTCTTCAGCCTAAGGAGGAGAGTCCTAGAGAATAGCTCTTCTATCCAGTGATCTAGTAGCACGAGGTGAGTGATCTTTAGGTATGACATTTATTTGCACCTCAGACCCACTCGCTTCGGAGTCGTCATGACACTCTGATTGTGAAGCGGTGACAGGGGCAAGTTTGGTAGCATTCTTTCTTCTGGGACCCATTGTACCTGAGGAACAAAACACCAATTTAGTACAATCATCAATAAAACGACACACTAATGGGTACTCAGACTTCCCCTGTGTAATATCATCGTGACGCCCTGCCTTAAGAATGTCATCACCCAATCTATCATCGAGAAGGGCCACAGAACCAACAATAAACAAAAACTGAATATAGAAAAATTTTATAATTGTACAACTAAAGTAGACTAGACGAGAACTTGTACGGGCCGTGGTATGCACCACGGACCGTAAAAGCACTCATAGGGTTGGGACAGAGTCAGTGTGTAAGGTGGACTGTGGAACTTTTTACCCAAGGGATGTTCACGGACGGCTTCACAGCCCGTGGAGTGCACCACGGTCTGTGATACTGCCCGTGAACTTTAACTGACGGCTGGGTTGATTTCAAGTGTGGTCTACGACAAGTTGCACGACCCGTGATGTCTTCCACGATCCGTATAACCTGTCGTAGTCTTACACTTTGGGCAATATGTCAGTCACCTTCTTCCCAACCTCGAATTTTAGCACTTAACCACCATTTTTACACAAATACAAAATCTTCCTATAACTGAAGCTTTACTCTACTTCTAACTCAAATAAACTACTTAACCTAAAGTCCACCATCTACCAACAAATTCAACCCTCTGTCATAGACTAACACACACGACAGCAAAAACTTCACAATTTGACTCACCCACTACAATTCAGTACAAATCACAAGTAACTCGTCACATACTTATACTAAACTCGACTAAATCGAAGTAACTCAACTCACTATTATACAAGATCGACCTGGTGGCAAGTGATGAAAGAACTTACTTGGAGTTCAGAAATAAATTTCACGCAAAAGGATGAATCAGTGATTGCGACGTGAGGTTCTTGACAACTTAGGATTAGGGCTTGGAATCTTTGATGAATTTAGGAATTATGGATGATGGTATCTGATTTAAACCTCTTAAGAACCGTTATTGAAGAGAAAATAAGGAGAAAAACCTTACCTTTGGCGTTTGATGAGCAATATATATGTTTTAATTCAATTTTGCCTTTCACGCGTCGGGTCAGTTTCTTAGAAGAACTGGGTTGACCTAATACTTGACTGTGGAAAACCACAGATCGTGAAGTTGCCCGTGAAGGGCATCACGGTCCGTGAACCTATCCGTGACTTCAACTTTGATACTTGGCATACCTGAGGTTCACGAGAGGCTAGATGGTCCATACAAATTTTATCGGACCGTGAACCCGTCCGTGAACCCTTTTTTATGCAGTTTCCAGTAGATTCTACACTTTTGTCGTCCAATTGACGGATCGTGAAAGTGTCTGTGAAGAGCACCACGGTCCGTGGGAATGTCCGTGAAGTTCAATCTGCACCAGGTCCTGCATTTTTCCACCTATTCTCTCACGCACACATCAGCACACGGTGACTCTATAAACACAAAGAAAAATAAGGCGAAAGGGAAAAATACCTAATACAATTAAATCTTAGGTTGCCTCCCAAGCAACGCACAATTTCACGTCACGGCGCGACGCAAGTTACTTGATTACTCAGACTTCATCAAGTTTGCATTCCTCGACAATCTTCACATCATCAGAGACACTCATATATACCTTGATTCTCTGGCCACTATCTTTGAACCTCTCACCTTTATCATTTTCTAGCTCAATTTCACCAGATTGAAACACCTGTGTGACCGTAAAAGGTCCAGACGATTTAGACCTCAGTTTTCCTGGAAACAGACACAGTCTGGAGTTGAAGAGTAACACCAAGTCACCAGGAGTGAAGCTTCTTTTCTCAATATGCTTGTCATGATATAGCTTCATCCTCTCCGTATACAGTTCAACCCTCTCATAGGCCCCAGACGGAACTCATTCATCTCATTGATCTGATCCAGCCTCAAGTTTGCGGTTTCGCTCCAATTTAGTTTCAACTTCTTCAACGCCCAGAGTGCTCTATGCTCCAGCTCAACTGGCAAATGACATGCCTTTCCAAACACCAATTGATATGGAGACATACCAATAGGTGTCTTGAAAGCTGTCTAATATGCCCATAGAGCATCATCTAGCTTCCATGCCCAATCTGTCCTATTGGCATTCACTGTCTTTGCCAAAATTGCTTTAATTTCCCTGTTGGAGACCTCCACTTGACCACTAGTCTGTGGGTGATAAGGTATTGCCACCTTGTGTTGTTTTACCCCATACTTGGTCAGAAGTGCACTAAAAACCTTGTTGCAGAAGTGAGAACCACCATCATTGATAATGGCTCTGGGTGTTCCAAACCTTGAGAAGATGTTTTTTTTCAGAAAACCAGCAACACTCTTTCCATCGTTCTCAAGTAAAGCAACAGCTTCAACCCATTTGGACACATAGTCAACCTCAACCAGTATGTATTTCTGTCCAAATGAACTCACAAAGGGTCCCATGAAGTCAATACCCCACACATCAAACAATTCCACCTCCAGAATAGGTGTCATAGGTAACTCATGGCGCCGAGAGATGGCTCCTTGCCGCTGGCACACATCACAGATCCTTACTATGTCATCTGCATCTTGATGAATTGTGGGCTAGTAGTACCCACACTGCAGTATCTTGTTGGTTGTTCGAGCACCACCATGATGACCACCAATTGGAGATGAGTGACAGGCTTCCAAAATGTGCAATATTTCAGCTTCCGAAACATATCTCCTAATTATGTTGTGAACACACACCCTGTACAGATACGGTTCATCCCAAAAGTACTTGTCTACATCATGCAGGAACCTTTTCCTTTGCTGATATGTCAGCCCCACAGGCATCAAATCACTAACCAGAAAATTAGCATAGTCAGCAAACCAAGGAATAAAATCAAGAGTAGCGATTAATACCTACTCATCCGGGAAAGTGTCATCTATCTCGAGCTCAGGTTCTTCCTTCTTTGCAGCTTCCAACCTAGAAAAGTGATCAGCTACCTGGTTCTAACAACCTCTCATGTCCTTCACTTTGAAGTCAAACTCTTAGAGAAGCAATACCCATCGGATCAGCCTAGGATTGGCATCTTTCTTTGCCATGAGCTATCTCAAGGCAGCATGGTCTGTGTGAATTATCACCTTAGTGCCCAGCAGGTAAGCTCTAAACTTTTCAAACACATACACTACAGCTAATAGTTCCTACTTAGTGACTATGTAGTTTCATTGTGCCCCATTTAGCGACTTACTAGCATAGTAAATCGCATGGAACATCTTGTTGCGTTTTTGTCCTAACACAACTCCTAACGCAGTCTCGCTAGCATCACATATCACCTCAAATGGTTCCGCCCAGTCGAGGCCAGTAATCACTGGTGCTGAAATCAGCTTTTCTTTTAGGCACTCAAGAGTGTTGAGACATGCCTTGTCAAAGATAAATTTCACCTCCTTCTCCAAAAGCTTGCACATAGGGTGTGCAATTTCGGAGAAGTCCTTGATGAAACGCCTATAGAATTCGGCATGTCCTAGGAAGCTTTGAACACCCTTCACACAGATCGGTGGAGATAACTTTTCAATTACCTCAATTTTGGCCTTGTCGACCTCTATTCTTTTCTATGATACCTTGTGTCCAAGAACTATGCCCTCATTTACCATGAAGTGGCACTTCTCCTAATTCAGCACCAGGTTGGCCTCCTCACATCTCTGTAAAGCCCTGCTAAGATTTAACAAACAGTCATCGTAAGTATCACCTAGTATAGAGAAATCGTCCATAAATACCTCTAAAGTGTCTTCCACCATGTCAGAGAAAATGGACATCATACACCTTTGGAATGTTGCTGGCGCATTACATAGTCCAAATGGCATGTGTTTAAATGCAAAGGTGCCATAAGGACATGTGAAGGTGGTATTTTCCTGATCTTCAGGAGCAATTGATATCTAGTTGTAGATAGAGTATCCATCTAAGAAACAATACCACCCTTTACCTGCCAACCTATCAAGCATCTGGTCCATGAAAGTCATGGGGAAATGATCCCTCAAAGTCCACTTGCTGAGCTTCCTGTAGTCCATACACACTCGTCATCCAGTGACTGGTCTTTGTGGGACTAATTCATTTTTCGCATTTGCCACCACAGTCATACCGCCCTTTTTAGGCACACATTGCACTGAACTAACCCAGTGCCTATCAGAAATAGGATAAACCACCCCAGCATCTAACCATTTGATTATATCTTTCTTAACCACCTCTTGCATAGGTGGTTTAGCCTCCGCTGGTGTTCAATGCTTGGGTTACAATCCACCTCAAGCTGAATCTTATGGGTGCATATACTCGGAGGTATTCCAATTATATCAGCAATGGTCCACCCAATGGCCCTTTTGTAACTTCTCAACACCGTGATCACCTCCTTCACCTGCTCTTCATTTAAATCTGCAGCCAAAATCACAGGTAAAGTGTTATTAGTCCCTAAAAATACATACCTGAGGTGATTAGGTAACTGTTTCAACTCTAGCACCGGTGGCTCCTCAATGGATGGTTTTACTGGAGGGCTTGGCCTATTTTTCAAGTCCAAGTCCAGTTTCTTTAGAGTATACGAGTGTGCTCCCATTCCATGCAAAGCATTCACGGTCTCTACATAGTCAGACTAGAAATCATCATCAAAGTTCATCAAAACTACTGGTAATGTTTCAACCGCCATCCTCTCTTCTATGGGTACCTTCATGTCCTCATCAGCAACCACCTCTATTGCAGATATAACATTCATATCATTGGGTTGCTTCATTGACCTGCAAATATTGAATTTTACCTCATCATTGTTAAGTCTGAACTTCAGCTCACCTCTCTCAACATCTACCAAGGCTCTCCCTGTTGCCAAAAATGATCTTCCCGAAATGATAGGGACCTCAAAGTCCACCTCGCAATCCAAGATCACGAAGTCAGCCGGAAAAATGAAGGTGTCCACCTTCAGAAGTTCATCACATAGGACTCCCATAAGCCGCTTACCTGACCTATCAGCTATCATTAACCTCATTGTTGTGGGTCTTGTAACTCCCAATCCTAGTTTATTGTAGATGGCTAGTGGAATCAAGTTGATGCTGGCTCCTAGATCACACAACGCTTTTGCAAAGCCGATTGACCCGATGGTGCATGGAATAGTGAATGCACCTGGGTCTTCTTTTTTTTTAAATAGAGATCTGGTAGCAATGGCGCTGAAATGATGAACATCATTAGTAAAATCAAGACTTACAGATCTTTTCTTTGTAACCAAGTCCTTCATGAACTTGGCATATCCTAGCATCTGCTCCAGAACTTCCACCAGTGGTATATTTACTGAAAGTTGCTTCAACATGGTGATAAACTTTGTAAACTTCCCGTCCTTAGCTTTCTTTTTTAGCCTGTGAGGGAAAGGAGGAGGTGGCCTGGGAATTTGCTGTAAAGGCATGTCTTCCTGGACCTCTTTCTTTTTTCCTCTCACAGGTAGTGCTTTAGGCTGAAGATCCTCCAAGTCATCTACCTGCACAGCTTCATCATCCTCTCTACCAGCTTGCTCCAACACCTGTTCATTATTAGTACCTGCAGGAACAGGGTCAGAAAGAATTTTATTACTCATGGTGGCTATGGCCATGCAATGCTCGTCCTTCTTTAGATTTTGAATGGTGTCACTTGGTAGCGACCCATTCTTTCTTTGATTTAGTGAGGCAGAAAGTTTCCCCAATTACTGCTCAATTCGCTTGATGGAGGTAGTGTGGGAGTCTACCAATTGACTCATGCTTGAAAAATCCCTTCTCATCTCTTTAACCTTTGCATCAGTTGATTCAACCTTCTAGAGTACTCTAGCCATCATGTCTTCCAGCTTAGACCCGCTGGAGCTACCACTTGCCCGGTCTATATTACCTGGGGGTACATAAACACCACTTTGATCATTGTTATACCCATCTCTATTCTGCCAGTTTCCCTGCTCTCTATTTGCTGGCCTATCATACTGACCATCCATCGCATAGCTTCGACCTACATTTCCAGAATTGTAACCCTTGGTTCCCCAAGTAGTTAGCTTCCTCATCAAGGTCAAAATCCTGATCCTCATACATGTTTTGCTGTCCTACAACATTCACCTTTTCAGACTTGACGACAATGTGCTTTGTGAGCAAATCTATTTGAGTCCTCATATGTGTCATGTCTTGGTCTCTTTCTTCTTCTCTCTTCCTCTGCTCAGCTAAAAGCTCAAATGTATAATACCCAAGCTCTCCTACCTCTGCATCTCTGGTGTACCATGCTCTGTTGTTCTTTGAGACCTCATCTAATAGTTGCATGCTCTCCGCAAATGACTTCCTCATAAATGAGCCTCCACACACTACATCAACAACAGGTTTAGTAACATAATTAAGAGACCTATAAATGGCTTGTTTTATATGCCTTTCGGTAAGATCATGGTTGGGGCCTTTCTTCAGCTTTTGGCTGAACCTCCACTAAGTATCATGCATTGCCTCTCCTGGTAGCTGCTTGTGTGTACTAATCTCGTCCTTCATCTGCAGCTCTTTTGATTCTAGGAAAAATAGTTCCAGGAAAGCTTCCTTCAACTCATTACAAGTTCCGATGGAGTCATCTGGCATCTCATTCAGCCAGTTAGCTGCCTCTCTAGTAAGAGACAATGGAAATAGCCTCAACCTCATTGCTGTTTGGTTGACCCCAGGAATCTCCTTTGACTTACAGATCACCATAAAATTCATTAGGTGTTGGTTCGCATCATCACCAGTTGCACCTCTAAACATACCTTTCAGGTTCAGCAATTGGATCATGGTGATAGTGATTGTGAACTTAACACCTGGAGGTAAAGCAGGTAACACTATAACTCCAGTGGCTCCAACTCCGTCCAAGTCAGCATCATCTTCTTCATACATCATATGAGCTGGATGTTGAGATCTATCCCTTGGAGGTATTGGTTGGTGCTGAGGATGGATTACTCCTTCCACCCCTCTGTTTTTATCTACTACCACAGGTTGATTGAATCCAACATTTTGCTGGACACCTGGCCTAGGTTGCTGGATACCTGCAGTTTGATGCACATTCCTTGCAGCATTAATCTCAACTTCTAATCATAATATGTGCCTCTGAGCCTCTAATTCTTGTGCATTAACCATCATTCGAAGAGTTCTCTGAAATTCAGGGTCGTAAGGAAGCAATGGGGCTCTTTTGCTTCTAGTGTTGGGCATGCACAATCTGACTCTCCTAAAAAAGACACAAACACCAAACAAAATGTAAAATTAAGAAATATAACTACAATTGAATAAAAGCTAGTAAAACACTTCTGAATTGAAATTCCCCGGCAGCGGCGCCAAAATTTGATACGTCCAAACTTACATTCCAAATAAGAAGTGTAAACAGCCGTTGTCAATTTACAGAATTCAACTAGAGTTGAGGTCAATCCCACAGAGAATTTCTTTACAGATAAAGTTTCACTGTCGCGTTTACTCAATTGTCGTTACTATATCCTAAACAAATAACACATAAAGTAAATTGGGTTTGGTTGAAATGTAGTTTATCACCAACACTTGCAGTCAAAACTTAGATACACAGTTAACAGACGATCTCGTTGTAAGTTGATTCAGTTAATTTAAAGAAACCAGGTTTTGTGTTCACTATGACATCAATTATAATGCTCTCCCGTAATTTGAGTGTCAGGTAAATCAATGTTTATAGAACCTTTGCGAGTTGAATTAATCTAACACTTCTCAGCCTAATCAGATAATATTCACTCGAATTCTCTCGAACTTAAAGTGTTATCAATATTGGACTTCGCTTAATTTGATATGGTGTTAAAGATCTCTTCTCCCGAACTCCAACTTTAACTCCAATTCATTAACTTAGTTTAGCTTTTTCCAAACTAGTGTTTTTCTCTCGAACAAACACCATATACAGGCATGTCTAAAGCATACACTCAATAGACTAAAATGATAATGAAAGTTGTAAACTACAGGTTGTAAACAAAAACTGCCTTTTACTCATTTTACGGAATCGCAACTAGAATATCGTCATAGATCCCACACACCCAGTCGTGGAATTTAGCCACTCATGCTTTCACGTAAGCAATCAGTAATTAGGGACGAAAACATATTGAGAAAGACTTATGAAAGTAATTATCAAATCAACAATCACTTTGATAATCTGATAGTATGAATATGAGTTTCCAACTGGTAACAATAATCCAAAAATTGAAAGCTAAGAGTAATCCTCTGTCCTTCATTGTAAAATGTAAGATAATGAATAATGATCCCCAAAATGACCTAAAGTAATTCAAAATAAAATGTTTAAAAGGAGTCCTAGTCGAACTAGGACTGAAATGTCGGATGTCTTTACGGACACTTCTACGGTTCGTAGAGGGCTTCACGGGACGTGAAGCCTTCCGTGATCTTCCCTTTAACTTTCCCAAAGGTTGGGTCTTCAATGCCTTCACTAGAAAATGCACCACGGGAGGTACCACGATCCGTAGTGAGGACCACAGCCCGTGAAATCGCTCGTGGTCTTCACTTGGGTTTCAACCTTCTTTCAACTCTCCCTTGGTGTCACACTGGTTTAGCTTCACGGCAGGTACCACGGTTCGTGGTGAGGACTACGGTCCGTAGAACCCTCTGTGGTCTTCATTTGGTTATTCTTGCTCTTCATCTCCTCAAGGCCCAACACTGCCTTACTTCCACGAGAACCAATACGAACCGTAATGAAGTTCAAGGTCCGTGAAATTGACCGTGAACTTCACTTGGTCAACATCATTTCTGCTTCTTTTTCCGCTTTTCTATACAACCTAGATTCTGCCTACACATTTAACAAACCCATCAAATAATCCAAAATTTTCACTTAATTCCAGTATTAGTTCATAGCTATTAAGCATCAAATGTGTCACGATTTCGCGGCACATCAAACACTTATCAATAACTCATCAAGAAATTAAATTGCTCAATATTTATGGATAGATTCGCAAAAGAAACTCATGATTGGCGTGTGGGTGAACAAACCCAACGTTATGTGATCTCACATACCTTGTAGGGATTAACCCTTGGCGAAATCTGCAAGCGAAACCTCAAGAACGATGATGAACTTTGGTCTTTCTCCTCTTTTCTTCTCTTTTCTCATCTCTCAAAGCCCAAGCGTAATTTTGTAAAGCGTAAACTGAACCAAAGCAGTTTAGACCCTAATAAATTCACTAAAAATGAATTAAACCAATTGGGTAGGGAAAACACTAAAATACCCCTTTTATTTTCGGGTAACTTTCCTTAAATGGTCTGTCTGACTTCAAAAGGGCATATATCTCTCATACAAGCTCAAAAATTAGCAAACTCGGTGGCATTGAGAAGAGGACTCGGAGATCTTTCATTTTATATCTTATGGGTGTCCTAGCTCATCTTGTACTAAAAGTTATGGTCGTTTAAAGTTGGCCCAAAATTTAAAAGAACTAAGGAATGACTTGAATGAATTCTATTTAATTATTTTTCGAACTCAAGGTGCTATATCTAGTGACCTGACCTTAATACTTAAGAAAATTTTAAATTTCTCCGTAAAATCCTACTCACAACGAAGGATGGTTCGAGTCTTAGTTCAAAAAAAAATTGGGGGTGTTACAGTGATGGTTCCCTAACTCAATACGGATGTCCTCATAATGTTTTTTTATTGAAGAATTTTGGCTACTCCGGGCGCCTGATCTATGGGCTAATACACACGAAAAATATAGCAATTTATGTGATTTCTAAAAAAGGGCCTGTAAATGCAGAAATGAACATGATAAAATGGTATGAGTATATGTGATGGTTCCAAACTCAATACGGATATCCTCATAAAAAAATTTAGAAGAAAATTATGGGTGCTCCGGGCGCCATATTAATGGGCTAATACAAACGAAAAATAGAGCAATTTGCGCGATTGCTAAAAATGGGCATGTAGATTTGGAAATGGGCCTGAAGAAAATGGTGTGAGTATACATGATGGTTCTCCAACTCAATAAAGAGGTTCTCATAAAGCTTTGGGTGCTCCGGACGCTAGATCTATAGGCTAATACACACGAAAAATAGAGCAATTTTTGCGATTCCTAAAAAAGGTCTTGTAGATGTGAAAATGGGAGTGAAAGAAATGGTGAGAGTATACGTGATGGTTCCTCAACTCAATACAGAGGTCCTGATAAAGTGTTTTTTGAAGGAAAAAAATTAGGTGTTCCGGACGCCAGATTCATGGGCTAATATACATGAAAAATAGAGTAATTTTTTCGCGATTCTTAAAAAAGAACCTCTAAATTCGGAAATGGGCGTGAAACAAATAGTGTGAGTATACGTGATGGTCCCTAACTCAATACGGATGTCCTCATAAAGGTTTTTAAGAAAAAAAATTGGTGCTTAGGACGCCAGATCCATGGGCTAATACACACGAAAAATAGAGGAATTTGCGCGATTCCTACAAAAGGGCCTGTAGATATGGAAATGGGCCTAAGAAAAATGGTGTGAGTATACGTGATGGTTCCCCAACTCAATATGGAAATCCACATAAAGTATTTTGAGAAAAGAAATTGAGTGCTACGGGGCCAGATGGCAGGGCTAATTCACACGAAAATAGAGGAATTTGTGCGATTCCTAAGACAGGGCATGTAGATACGGAAATGGGCGTGAAATAAATAGGCGTGAAATAAATGGTGTGAGTATACATGATGGTTCCCCAACTTAATACGGAGGTCCAGATCCATGGACTAATACACACGAATAGAGAAATTTGCGCGATTCCTAAAAAGGGGCCTGTAGATGTAGAAATGGGCGTGAAAAAAATGGCGAGAGTATACGTGATGGTTTCCCAACTCAATGCGGAGGTCCTCATAATAAATATTGAGATAAAAATATTGGGTGCTCCGGGCGCTAGATCCATAGGCTAATACACACGAAAATAATGGAATTTGCGCGATTGCTAAAAAAAGGCCTGTATATGCGGAAATGGGAGTGGAAAAAATGGTGTGAGTATACGTAATGGTTCCCAAACTCAAGGTCCTTGTAAAGTTTTTTTAGAAAACTTTTTGGTCCTCCGAGCACCCGATCCATGGGCTAATACACACAAAAAATAGAGAAATTTACGCGATTCCTAAAATGTCCCTGTAGAAGCGCAAATGGGCGTGAATAAAATGGTGTGAGTAAACATGATGGTTCACCAACTCTATACGGATGTCTTCATAAAGTTTTTTGAGAAAACAATTTTTGGTGCTTCAGGCACCAGATCCATGGGCTAATACACACAAAAATAGAGCAATTTGTGCAATTCAGAAAGAAAGGATTGTAGAAGTGGAAATGGGCGTGAAAAAAATGATGTGAGTGTACGTGATGATTCCCCAACTCAATACAGAGGTCCACATAAAGTTTTTTGAGAAAAAACTTTTGGGTGCTCAAGGTGTTAGATCCATGGGCTAATACACATAGAAAATAGTGCAATTTGTGTGATTCCTAAAAAAAAGGCTTGTAGATGCGGAAATAGGGGTGAAAAAATGGTGTGAGTATACGTGATGGTTCCCAAACTCAATACAAATTTTCGCATAAAGATTTTTGAAAAAAAAAATTGAGTGCTCCACCACATCTATGGGCTAATCACAAGAAAAATAGAGCAATTTGCGCGATTTCTAAAAAAATGCCTCTAGATGCAAAAATGGATGTGAAAAAATGGTCTGAGTATACGTGAGAGTTCCCCAACTCAATACAGAGGTCCTCATAAAGGTATTTTATAAATAAATTTTGGGTGGTCCGGACGTAGATCCATTGGCTAATACATACTAAAAATAGAGCAATTTGTGTGATTCCTATTAATGGGCCTGTAGATATCGAAATGGCGTGAAAAAAATGGTGTGAGTATACGTGATAGTTCCCCAACTCAATACGAAGGTCCTCATAAAGTTTTTTGAGAAAAAAAATTGTGGTGCTCCGGGTGCTAGATCCATAGACTGACACAGATGAAAAATAGAGAAATTTGCGCGACTGCTAAAAAGGGCCTTGTAGATGTGGAAATAGGCATGAAAAAAATGGTGTGTATATACGTGATAGTTCCCCAACTCAATATGGAGGTCCTCATAAAGTATTTTGAAAAAAAAATATTTGGGTGCTCTAGGCGCAAGATCCATGGGCTAATACACACGAAAATAGAGAAATTTATGCAATTCCTAAAAAAAGGCCTTAGAAACGGAAACGAGAGTGAAAAACAGGTGTGAGTAGACGTGATGGTTCCCCAACTCCATACGAAGGTCCTCATAAAGTGTTTTGACAAAAATATTTTGGGTGCTCTGGGGCGCCATATCCATGGGCTAATACACACGAAATTAGAGGGGTTTGCGCGATTCCTAAAAGATGGTCTGTAGATGCTGAAATGGCGTGAAAAAAATGGTGTGCGTATACGTGATGGTTCCCCAACTCAGTATGGATGTCCTCATAAAGTTTTTTGAGAAAAAAATTATAAGTGCTCTGAGCATCAGATCCATGGGCTAATACACACGAAAAATAGAGCAATTTGCACGATTCTGAAAATAGGGCCTGTAGATGCGGAAAAAGATGTGAAAAAATGGTGTGAGTATACGTGATGGTTCCCAAACTAAATGCGCAGATCCTAATAAAGTTTTTTGAAAACCAAATTTTGGGTGCTCTGGGCTCTTCAACCATGGGCTAATACACACGAAAAAAGAAGAATTTGCGTGATTCCTAAAAAAGGGCCTGTAGAAGCGGAAATGGACTTGAAAAAATTGAGTGAGTATACGTGATGGTTCCCCAACTCTATACATATGTCCTCAAAAAAAATTGATAAAAAAAATTGGGTGTTTTGGACGCCAGATCCATGGGATAATACACACAAAAAATAGAGCAATTTGTGCGATTTGTAAATAAAGGCCTATAGAAGCGAAAATGGGCGTCAAAAAATTGAGTGATTATGCGTAATGGTTCTCTAACTCAATACGGATGTCCTCATAAATTGGGGTGTTCTGGGCGTCAGATTCATGGGCTAATACACACAAAAATAGAGCAATTTGCACGATCTTTAAAAAGGTCATGTAGATGCGGAAATGGGCGTTAAAAAATGGTGTAAGAATACGTGATGGTTTCCCAAATCAATACGGAGGTCCTCATGAAGTTTTTAGAAAAAAAAATTGGGTACTCCGGGGTCCAGATCCATGAGCTAATACACACGAAAAATAGAGCAATTTGCGCGATTCCTAAAAAAGGGCTTGTAAACGCAGAAATAGGCGTGAATAAAATGGTGTAAGCATAAGTGATGGTTCTCCAAACTCAATACGAAGGTCCTCATAAAGTTTTTTTAGAAAAAAATTTTGGGTGCTCTGGGCGCCAGATACATGGGCTAATACATAAGAAAAATAAGGAAATTTGCGCGATTCATAAAAAAATGCCTTGTTGATGCGGAAATGGGCGTGAAAAAATGGTGTGCGTATACGTGATGTTCCCCCAACTCAATACAGAAGTCCTCATAAACTTTTCTGATAAAAAAATTGAAAGCTCTGGGAGCCAGATCTATGGGCTAATAAACACCAAAAATATGGGGAATTTGCGTGATTCCTTAAAAAAGGCCTGTAGATGCTGAAAATGGGAGTGAAAAAAATGGTATGAGTATACGTAATGGTTCCCCAACTGAATACGGAGATCCTCATAAAGTTTTTTGAGAACAAAAATTTGGGTGCTCCAAGCGACAGATCCATGGAGGTAATACACACGAAAAATAGAGCAATTTGGGTAATTTCTAAAAAATGGGTCTTGTAGATACGGAAATGGGCGTGAAAGAAATTGTGTGAATATACGTGATGGTTCCCCAACTCAATACAGAGGTCCTCAGAATGTTTTTTGAGAAAAAAATGTGTTGCTCCGGGCGCCAGATCCATGGGCTATACACACGAAAATAGAGGAATTTGAGCAATTCCTAAAAAAAGGCATGTATATGCGAAAATGGGCATGAAAGAAATGGTGTGAGTATATGTGATGGTTCCCAAACTCAATACGAATGTCCATATAAATTTTTTTTTTTCAGGAAAATTTTTTGGGTGCTCCAGGCGCTAGATCAATGGGCCAATTACACACGAAAAATAGAGCAATTTGCGCGATTCCTAAAAAGTGGCATGTAGATGCGGAAATGGGCATGAAAGAAATGGTGTGACTATATATGATGGTTCCCAACTCAATACGGAAGTCCTCATTAAGTTTTTTGAGAAAAAAATTGGGCGCTCCGAGCGGTAGATCTATGGGCTAATACACACAAAAAATAGAGCAATTTGCGCGATTCCTAAAAAAAGGCATGTAGATGCAGAAATGGGCGTGAAAAAAATGGTGTGAGTATATGTAATGGTTCCCCAACTCAATATAGAGGTCCTCATAAAGTATTTTGAGAAAAATAATTGGGTGCTCCGACCGCCAAATCCATGGGCTAATACACACAAAAAATAGTGCAATTTGGTCGATTCCTAAAAAGGGTCTGTAGATGCGAAAATGGGAGTGACAAAAATGGTGTGAATATACATGATGGATCAAAACTCAATAGGGTTATCCTCATACAGTTTTTTGAGAAAATATTTTGGGTTCTCCGGGCGCTAAATCCATGGGCTAATACACACGAAAAATAGAGCAATTTGCGTAATTCCAAAAGAGGGTTTGTAGATGCGGAAATGGCGTGAGAAAAAAGGTCTGAGTATATATGATGGTTCCCCAACTCCATACGAAGGTTCTCATAAAGTTTTTTGAGAAAAAAAAATTAGGTGCTCCGGACGCCAGTTTCATGGATTAATACACACGAAAAATAGAATAATTTACGTGAGTCCTAAAAAGTGACTTATAGATGCAAAAATAGGCGTGAAAAAAAGTATGATTATACGTGATTGTTCAACAACTCAATACGGAGGTCCTCATAAAGTTTTTTGAAAAAAAAAATTAGGTGCTTAGGGCGCCAGATCAGTGGGCTAATACACACGAAAATAGAGGAATTTGCGCGATCGCTGAAAAAAGGCATGTAGATGCGCAAATGGGCTTGAAAAAAAATAGTGTGAGTATATGTGATGGTTCCCAAACTCAATACAGAGGTCCTCATAATGTTTTCTAAGAAAAAAAATTTAGGTGCTCAGGGCACCAGATCCATGGGCTATAACACACGAAAAATATAGGAATTTGCGCGATTTCTAAATATGGGCCTGTAGATGAAGAAATGGGAGTGAAAAAAATGGTGTGAGTATATGTGATGGTTCCCCAACTCAATACGGATGTCCTCATAATGTTTTTTGAGAAAAAAAAATTAGGTGCTCCGAGAGCCTGATCCATGGGCTAATACATACGAAAAATAGAGCAATTTGCGTGATTCCTAAAAAAGGGCCTGTAGATGCGGAAATGGGAGTGAAAAAAATGGTGAGAGTATACTTGATGGTTCCAAACTTAATACGTATGTCCTCATAAAGTTTTTTGAAAAAAAAAATTTGGGTGCTCCGGGCACCAGATCCATGGGCTAATACACACGAAAAATAGAACAATTTGCGCGATTCTTAAAAAGGGGCATGTAGATGCTGAAATTGTTGTGTAAAAAATGGTCTAAGTATATGTGATTATTCCACAACTCAATACGGAGGTCCTCATAAAGTTTTTTGAGAAAAAAAAATTGGATGCTCCGGGCGCCATATCTATGGGCTAATACACACGAAAAATAGAGCAATTTTTGCGATTCCTAAAAACTGGCCTGTAGATGCAGAATGTGCGAAAAAATAGTGTAACTTTACGTGATGGTTCCCGCACTCAATACGGAGGTTCTCATAAAGTTTTTTGAGAAAAAAAATTTGGGTGTTCTGGGCGCCAGATTCATGGACTAATAAACACGAAAAATAGAGTAATTTTTTCACGATTCCTAAAAAAGGGCCTGTAGATGCGGAAATTGGCATGAAAAAAATGGTGTGAGTATATTTGATGGTTCTCCAACTCAATACGGAGGTTCACATAAAAAATTTTGAGAAAAAAAAATTTGGGTGCTCCAGGCGCCAAATCCATAGGCTAATACACACGAAAAATAGAGTAATTTGCGCAATTTCTAAAAAAAATGCATGTAGATGCAGAAATGGGCGTGAATAAAATGGTGTGAGTATAGTTGATTGTTCCCCAATTCAATACGGATGTTCTAATAATGTTTTGTGAGAAAAAAAAATTTGGTGCTTCAGGGGCCAGATCAATGGCTAATACACGAAAAATAGAGCAATTTACGATTCCTAAAAAAGGTATGTAGATGCGAAAATGGGCGTGAAAAAAATGGTGTGAGTATACGTCATGGTTCCCCAACTCAATACGGAGTCCACACAAAGTTTTTTGAGAAAAAAAAATTGGGTCTCTGGACTCCAGATCCATGGGCTAATACACACGAAAAATAGAGCAATTTGCGCCATTCGTAAAAAAGGGCTTGTAGAAGCGGAAATGGGCTTGAATAAATTGGTGTGAGTATACATCATGGTTCTCCAACTCAATACGGAGGACCTCATAAAGTTTTTTTGGAAAATAAATTAGGTGCTCCGGGCGCCAGATCCATGGGTTTATATACATGAAAATATAGCAATGTGCGTGATTACTCAAAAAAAGGCTTGTAGATGCAGAAATAGGCGTGAGTAAAATGATGTGAGTATATGTGATGGTTCCAAACTCAATACGGAGGTCCTCATAAAAAATTTTAAAAAAATCAAACCAAAATAAATAAGTGTAGTTGAATCACTAGGAGCTAGAACTTGATAAAGATCTGCTAACAAAAACTTATCTGATTGATGGCAAAATTAAATACTTGAAAAATGAAACAAAACAGTGAATTATAAATGACAACAAATAAAATGGTTACAATAACCCGCTTACAGTGTCTAAGTATTTTTTTTCTCTTATGGGGCGATGGTGAAGAGATATGAAACTAGGCACATAAGGGATTAAAATTGAAGCAGTTCTAGTGGAGGTTTGAAATTCATCCAATATCCTTCCAGTTGCAACATCGAAAAAAACCATTGTATCATATTCATATGTGATCAACCATCAAAATCTCGTTGGTAAAGCTCATGTGATGGTTACCAAATTCGCCATATATGTCATAAATTGTGACATTAAACTCTAGTTTCCATGAATTTAAGCTTTCTAGATCATTAATATTATGAGCAATATATCCCTTGAACAAGATACATCTGGAATTGTGACACAGTTCATTTGTTATCAAACAAATATTTCCTCCTTTTTCCTCTATACTTACATGGTGTGCTTCACTTTGTATTGGTACCTATAAGATTCTTCCTTAACAACAAGTATTGTTGTATCATAATAAAGATCTGGATCGTAATCAACACTAGTACTGTTTGTACTCCAATATAACATATCATGCTGGTGACCTAGCACCTGGTTCAAGTGAATCATCATTCCATTTTAAAGGCCTCCATGATTGGTCATTTCCGTGAATGATGAGGATTTCTTATTATTGTGTTCAAAGTGTGAGTAGGCAAAGCTTCCATTGTAGATATATAATGGAATACCATTTCTTACATACCAACTTTAAATTTTGTAGCTAATCTTGACAAGGTACTCTTCCTAATATCTCAATTACCATTTCATTGGGTATATTACAATTGATGATTCTTCTTTTCTCTTGGAGATTTTCATTCTTTCTTTGCACGTCCTATCAATCCAGAATTAGATTAAATATATATAAGGAAGTTATACATACATTAAAAAAAGAAAAAATGCAATCAATATAATCTAGATCATTAAATTTGAGATGTAGAAATGCAAACATTTAAAATTAGGTTGTAAAAATCATCCAACGTACCTTGCCAACCAAAGTGATGTGAACTCTTTGTAAGAATTTCAAAAAAAAAAATTATTTATATTTGCAAGTAAATAATATTTGTAGTGATGTAGACCATAAATATAAATAGAACTATATGTTAGGTTTTTGTAACAAAACACACAAGATTTTAGGTAAAGAAAGAAGATATCAATCTCATCAACACAAATGACTAGGACTTTAATTTCCGGACTTTTTTCCTAATTAATTAAACAAACAAAAGAAAACAAAGGATATTAGATATTATAATTTTTGACATGGCGCTATCATAGCTAATGTGACGTCAAGTGTAAAGTACAACATATTGTGAGAGTATATGGTATTAAATTCACTTTTAAATAATAAAGGTGTGTAATAGATTTGCTGTTATCGAAGTTGCACTTTCAATTGGGCTTGGTGCTTTTGTTTTAAACAGGCCCGAAAATGCTCTACCTGAATCCTTTTGCTTCGTACTTATATTTTCTTTAATTTTGTGTTCGATACTGTATTGTCCCTCAACTAATTTAAACAGAGTTTGCATTGCATAAGCCTATTAACGGGGAAACACTCCTAGTTAGGATTTTGATTTTTTTTTTTCATTCTGACGAAGTGAACCTCAAACATCTAGTTAAACATGAAAAGATATTCAAATTAAGTAAGAGTAGTTCACGATATGTTAAGTCTATTTAGTGCTTCATTTATTTTGATTTTTTTAGGCCATGTACATATATTAATTGATCCTAGTCATTCAGTTACTTTTCTCATTTCGAATCTTATTTTATGAGTATGATTTTCCGTTTTTGTGAATACATTAGGCCTAATCAAAAAAATTAAAAAATCAAACCAAAATAAATAAGTGTAGTTGAATCACCAGGAGCTAGAACTTGATGAAGATCTAGTAACAAAAACTTATTTGAATGATGGCAAAATTAAATAGTTGAAAAGTGATTACAAATGAATTGGTTCGTGACTTAAAACAGTCGATAATAAAATTATTCGATTATGAATGGCAAGGATTTCTTAAAAAGTCCTTGTAAATTTGTTTATTTGTTTTTGATGGTTTGAGTTTAATTTAATCATTGAGAATTGCATGTTTGGATTGGTATTAAAAGGTTTGATATCGAATTTGGAGTTGAATTGAACTACCTTGAAATAATCATCAGTTTTGATATAGTATTCTAACAAATGTCAAGGTCAAATTGTGAGATTGTTAGGATATATATTACTAACAATGTGTCTATATATGTAATATTTATTATTAAACAATTGTTCATTCAATTTTAGTAAAATATTTAATAGATCATATATTTGTTTATATGTCCGTTTACTTATATAGTAGATGATTTAATTTATAAAGTTTTAGTAGGCGTTTGGACATGTGATTTCATCTTGTGATTTAAAATCATCTAGCACCTCGAATCATTTTATTTGGCATTAAAGTTTCATTTTTATTTTAGCAATATAA
This sequence comes from Solanum acaule, assembly GCA_036250505.1. NCBI lineage: Eukaryota > Viridiplantae > Streptophyta > Magnoliopsida > Solanales > Solanaceae > Solanum > Solanum acaule. The sequence continues at coordinate 26,692 of JAJOOR010009124.1, forward strand.
TTGGAAGATCTATCTGCTTGACTTAGTTTGTCACCTAGACCATCCTACTTACGACTTTGTTAATCGAACATTTGAAATTATTAAAATACACTATTTTAAATCCCTCTAATCATGTGTGTCATCTCTCAATCGCACTAATGTGGATAAAACATCATTATCTACGTCAAATATAAATTGTCGCATTAGATATAAATTACCACATCATTTTTATCATTATAAATACTATTTTTTTAAAGAAAATCGCAAACACTTGTTTTCTTCAATTAACGGGAATAATTATAAGTTTTTCCAAGATTTTCATTTTTTTTCAAAGCTTTTCATCTATATTAAAATGTCCTTTAATTTTATGACCTTATATATGTCACGTGAAAAGTTAAAATTAAATTGTTTTTAAAAAAAGAATAGGTAATTAAAAATAAAATAATTAATTAAAAAAAAAATTGATCAAGAGTATATAGTCAACCAAAGAAATCCTTCGATCAATGAAGTTGTTTCCCTTTTGAAATAGAATCAATCCACGCAAAAAATTATAAAATGTCAATATTTTGGCATTTTATTAGATTCCTTAGCCACACTTTTAATATTAATTAAAAATATTAATATTTTAGTTTGTTATTTATCTGATTTATGTATTTTTTTATTTATTTATTTGATTTGCAAGAACACAATTATTTATTAACAGAAAGGAGAAAATCAGGGGAGAAAATATTTTTAAAAGGAACATATCACTTAAAGTTCTCATCAGTTACAATTTCAAAAATAGACGACAAGGCAACCATCCCTCTTGTTCATAAAATTTCAAAAATTGATTTTTAGCATTACATTGATAATACTCAATCTCTGTTGAAGTGAATTCAATTCAATTGTAGTTTTTTCTGACTGTGAAGAAAAATTTGAGACAAACGATTAAACTTTCGTTGACAAACAACTTTGGAGGAAAATTTTGCAACTAGAACTTCGATATAATTGGTGTTCTCCTAAACTGATACTTTCTTTTTTATTATGTTTTCATCATAATTGTATACCAACAACTTTTGTATTTTATGTGCTTCCTTTACCATTATTTAAATTGATATTTTACTTTCATAGTGAAAACTAAAAATTGTATCATGGTGATCAAAATTGTATTACATGGCTGCCAATTATATATTTGTTTTATTTGTATTACAAAAATAAGAATTTGTATTACAAAAATATTACTGATTGTATCCCAATATAATCTAATCATTACATATGAATATAATTTATGAAAGGATACAAGATTCACGAAAAATATAGCATACATAGTAAAAATAGTACAAATTGTTGAGGAAGGAAACAATATTCTTAAAAAAAATACAAATTAATTGTGAAAGAAATAGAATACATTTATGCTTAAGAAATACAAATGCATTCGACATACCTATTGGAATGACTACAAACTAAAAAAGAAATATAATGTTCTTAATAAAAATACAAATACGGAGTAAAAGAAAAACAATTGACAAATAAAAATTAATATGAATACAATTTTTGCAACATTTTTCTCTAACTCTCGCTCTTTCTTCTTCTTCTTGATATGTTTTTTTTCCGACTTTTTTGTTCACCAAACCCAAATTCAAATCCATTTCGATTCAAATAAGAATTTTTTTTTAAAAAATCAAAAGTGGAATTCTATATAATATAAAGTTTGGTCCCTATTCCAAAATTACAAAGTGGGAGCAAAAAAAAACAACAAAAACCAGATAGAAAAAAAGCGAAAAAAAGGGCCAAGAAAAGGAAAGTCTAGGAGCTCCGACGGAACTGCTCTCTTTGAGGCGGCGGCGGTTGAACTGGAGTCATACCCTTCGACCAACATCACCAAATTATGTTTCTTAGGGAGAGGGAATAAAGGAAAAAGAATGTGAGAGAAAAAGGATAGAATGTGGGTAAAAAAATTAGAGAGAAAAAAGTGGGTAATAGAGTTTTTTTTTTCTTTTCACCGGTAATGAGGTCAAAAAGTGGGACCAATTTGAGAAAAAAAAAAGGTAAATAAATTATATTAGGATACATTATATTTGCTAAAATATTGACATTTTTAATAATTATTTTAAAGTGTAGATATTTTTAATGATTATGTTGAGAAAATGGTCTAAAACCCCTCCAGCTTATACCTGAAATCCCAACTATACACTCCAACTTTAAGGGTGTCCTACAACCCCCCTGAACTTTATATTTCTCTATTTTCTACACACTTAAGTGCTAACCTGTCATAGGAGGTGTTCTCACCTCCTCTAGGCGTGTTAGAAGGTGAATTTTGACGAAAATTTCCTCTTTCTCCAATAGTCATCTTCCCCATCCTTAAATAAACCATTGTTTCTTCTTCATAGCAACAAAGATCAAATTCTCATACCGGATTCACCATTGTTGATTTCACACAAACTTATAAACTCTCATGTAAAAAACTTAGAAAAAACAATCAATTCAATTAAAGATAAAATGACATGTTTTTCAATCATCCAAAAATGAAATCTGGATCAGATTTGAAAAAAAAAATTAAATTGGATTTACATCAAATTCATTTGAACTCCCTAATGAGAATGTTTTTTTCCTTTTTATTGTAGATCCTTTAATTATCAATCTCAAATTTCAATTAATCAATGAAAGGATTCCATCTCAATTGACCTCCATTAATGGCATTGCTAGTGCTTTCGTTTGTTCTCCCTCTTTTGCTGCTCGACCATCAGCCACCACTGTCGCCGCCTCCGGCGAAACCCAAACCACCAACAAAACCCCGTTCTCTTCTTCCCCTCTCCTCTTATCTCTCTCCCATTCCGAGACAACCACTATGAAGACCTACCTCTGTTCTCACAACAAGGTCGACTACAACAACAATAAAACCTTGCTGCTGCACTGCTCCAACCAGCAAGCTCCGGTGAATCAAGAAAAACTTCGACGTAGCAGCGATATGCACAGATCCTTTTAGATTATTTTTCAATGTTCTCCGACAAACAAAACTCGAATATCGCTTGACAAGCTCCCGCTATCAATATTCATCTTTGTTCCTCACAATTCCATAAGAATTTGAAAGAATTGTGGGAAGAAGTTACCTTAGAGATTTGAAGAAATTGGGAGAGTATAGGAAAAAGTGGAAAGGAATTATAAAAAGATTGAAAAAATAATAATAAATTAATTGAATTTTCACATGTAAAACGTGTGAAGTTCACAGGCCAACACAGATTTGGTTATGGCTTTTAAGGGGTGCCATTATTACAGTTTGAAACAATTCAGGGGGGTAATAGGACACCCGTAAAGTTGGAGTGTGTAGTTGGAATTGCGGATATAGGTTGGGGGGGTTTTAGACCATTTTCTCGATTATGTTAGAAATTTTGACTAGTTTGCTAATTTTCTCAATCCGTAACCCATAGACATTTACACCTCAATCATATCCTTTAATTTGCATGAAAAAGAGAGCTACCTATTAATTACACTATTCTATAACTATAAAAATGTATAGCTACTGTCAAATATTTATTCGACAAAAGAACAAAAGTTGAATCAAAATACTTACGTAATGAACTATTTTAGTATCTAATTTGTTAGGTAAGTATGCTTCTTAACTTATTAATATTTTAATTTATTGCATTTGAATTAAGAGGCTTTCGAAAACTATATATGTCTCTAACTTGATGAACTAAATGTAAGATATGTGTATATTGTATCTTCTTAAAGTTGGAAATTTTGTTCTAGTGTGCATGATTAGCAACTATCCTCTAACATCTTAATTTTTATAATATAATAATTAAATTTGTAGTCAACACTCAACATCTCTTTTGTACATACAACAACAAAAATATTGAAAGTAAATCTATCAATTGGATCGGCCCGATATGGCCTGGACCACCCCCCCTATATTAGTGAGGTGGGATGGTCCAGATTATTTCATCCACAGGCCGGCCCGATAGGAGATCGGTGCGTGGCCCATCGGTGCACTAGCCCAATGATTATTTTTTAAAATTGTGGGAGATATTTGTTGGGCCACTTTTTCAGAAAGTGATCATTGACCCAACGACTATTACAAGTATATATATATATAATATAATGTAAGTATTCTATTATATTAACTAGTATATTTAGTATACATTATATATATATATATATTATAATGTAAGTATTCTAATATAATAGATAGTGTATCGTATTTATATTTAGTATATATTAGAAGAATATATATAATATAATGTAAGTATTCTACTATAATAGATAGTAAATTGTGGATATATTCAATACATTATCATATAGATAGTATATTGTCATAAATAGTTATAATTATTATAAAATTAAATAAATAACAATACACTATATTGACAATTGACTCAAACTTTCATAATAATTAATAAAAATAGATTAAAAAGATATAGCTCATCCAGCCCGACTTGACGCATTATTGAAAATCTGGCCCGATTCGACCCATTGTTAGAAATTGAGCCCGATAGCAAAACCCTAACCGGGCACGAGCCGATTTTTTGTCTTCTTTCACAATTTTGACGGGTAACGGCCTGGCCCTTTATTGTGGAAATCGGGTTCAGCCCGATTTGGTATGTCTGTCTGACCAAGTAAACAGGCTTAACTAAAAGGTAATATTCATTACTTAATTACTTTTATATGAAAAAAAACATATGTTTCTGTTTTGTGAATAATATTTTTTAAAGGTTTATCCATAGTATAAAAATGTATTCATATTAACAATATTTAATATTTAATTTTGACTAGCTTCTGATTATTATATGTGAAATTGAAATTCTAAACGATGGATGTAGCTATTTAGAGGATCAATGTTACTGGTAATAGTTATATTAATTTTTAAAAATAATTAGTAATCTAATAAACACTCAAAAAAATTTAAAATATATGGGTTAAAAACGGTTTAATAATATTTTGTTTTATTTTTAAAAATTGCAGCAACAGTAATATTGAAAATATGGTTCAAAACTTCTACACATGTAGTTGGACAAAAATATTATTCATCATCAAATTTGTTGCAAATTGATTTGAAACCACTTGAACTTATCTTCAATTTTGTTCAATCATTGGATCATTGAACCATGTGCTCTGATACCACTTGTTTGGTTCGAAACGAATCAGGATATCATGCGGAAGCTTATAATTGTAAATTATGAGTGATAAATCAGACAACAAATAACATACTAAAAATATATAATTATTATGGTTTGACCAAACGATCAACATATAATAAAACTAATATTGAAAAACATATACATATTGGGCGAAATCTCCCCATAAACAAAATTCGTAAACATCTACATTGTGAATGCTATTGTGTTGTGGTATGAAAAGAGAGGTTTTCAATTTATACAGTTCCAAATCTTTCTATCAAGGAAGGAATAACCCAAATATGGAAAAAAAATTATATTTATCATTAAAGAAAAGTCAAATTAGGTGTTGCTTTAACTTTCTTTCAAGAGAAGAATACAAGTCAAATAAGGTAAGAAAATTAGGATAAAATTCTAACCTACTTCAGCTAGTTGTCCCCTTTACCTGTATCCAATTAAAATAAAATGAAATAAAAAGATAGATGTCATAAGCATATACATGAAATGAAATTAGAGAGTAGTACTCATCGTTCTCGGCAGAAAGTCCATCAAACTCTCATTAATTATATTCATCTAACATGTCTTTCAAAAATGACTAATCAAGATTTGACAGCAATGATAACCAAATTGTACAACCATGTTAGGGGAGCTGTGGGATACAACAACTACTGTATTACAATGGAAATGCTAAAGCAATCAAAGGCAAATGTATTAACTTTCATTTTTTTTCTTCAGATTTGTTTATTTAACCTACTGATTTATTTCTCTTATTTTGTTGGCAATGTCATTAAAAATGTTTCTAGTGAGAACGTTGTGATGGAACAACAACGACGAGTTCCAAATATTGTGATGGAACAACAACAACCAACTCCAACTATAGCGGTAGCTCAGAATGTTGTTCTCTCAGCATAAGTTCCCGTTGTGAACCTTGACGCCCTCAGTGAGGTAGTACGTGATGATTGGAGACCATTCGATGGTCAAACATTTGATTTTTCAGATGCTCCACTATTTTGGTTCAATATAATGCTAAGGAGGTACATGATTAGTAGTAGTAGGATAAAATGTTGTAGCTTTGAAATATGTCTCTTTAGGTATGGAAGTCCTCAACATTCCTTTGTGCTTTCCATTAATTGGAGGGATAAGTCACTTCCTGTGACTTTGCTTTCATCCAGATTGTCCACGCCTCCCATCATAGGTCTGATATTTTCTCAACAAGAGCCAAATTGTTTTAACTTGTATTGTTCGAGTATAACCAAACACTTTCAAGCATATGAATGTATTAGTGTGACATACAATGGGCAAGGTCTAGAAACAATGGAAGATTCTTACTCGTTCTTACTATCGAGGAAGTTATGAAATTCTTAACTTTTTTTTCTTAATCTCGGTATCTTAGGGTTTTAAAAAAACAAAGTTTAAATTTTTTCTTATCTGATTCACCAAGAAAAATGAATCAGTTTATTTTTCAGTGATAATATATAATTGTATTTTTTATCATTCATATTAAAGCAAATATATATTTAATTGATGGGATTATGTTGTTTTGATTTATGTTCATTATAGAGCAAAAAATGTTTAACTTTTAAACACTTAGGAGTAGTTTTGTCTATTGTGATGGGATTTCTGCTAAATTTTCATAATAGTGAAAACACAGATACATTTTAAGCACTTAGATAATAATGTCTTGTCAATTGCGATAAAATTTTTGTTGTTTTGTTTAATGCTCATAATAGAGCAAAACAAAATTACCTTTCAAACACTTAAAGATTAGTTTTGTCTACTGTGATGGAGTTCTTGCTATTTTGTTTAGTGTCCATAATAGTGCAGAAAATAATTATCTTTCAAACACTTAGAATTAGTTTTGTCTACTATGATGGGGTTCTTATTGTTTTGTTTAATATAGAGCAGAAAAAAATTATCTTTCAAACACTTAGAATTAGTTTGTTCTATACTGTGATGGGGTATTTGTTGCTCTTTCATCATAGACAAAATAAGTTACCTTTTAAACTCTTGTAGAGTTTTGTTTGATGTTCATAATAAAGCAAAAGAGATTATACAGTTGTAAGACTTGGAATTAGTTTTATTTATTGTGATGTGATTATAAGTGTATTGACTAATATACTGAAAGAGATTATACATTTTAAACACTTGGAATTAGTTTTGCTTATTGTGATAGGGGGATTTATTTCTTTTTTCCGCTTTGCTTTGATATGTTCTTGATTTGAGGATTCTATCAGCAACAATCTACTGCTGCTATTTTTGCAAAAATTCATGGTCAGCTCAATCATCTTTAATCAAACGACGATGAGTCAGAGCGATGAGAGTTGGGCAATCGCATGTCATAAGTGGGGCATCAAAATCAACTAGGCCACAAGACATAGGTGAGACGTCTTTAGCGGAGACGTCAGGAGCTAGACATGAGACGTCTACACATGGGTCATTGAGGATTCAACTCAAGTCTTCAAGAGTCTTGAGATCTGCAACTCGGGTTTAATCCTAACATCATGTTTAGACTTGAAAAGTTATTATCCTTGTCTTTGCATTTTAGTTTTATATTGAACTATTGCAAACTTTGTTTTGACTCCACTTGTTAAGCGAGTGGACATTTGAGGGCTAACTCAACTTATTAGGTTCGATGGTACTTTTGTTGGTTTTCAAAAATATTTATGGCTTTAATTTGTGATTCGTATTTCTTTTTTTTCTTTTCTGTTTTTGGCCTTTTTATTATGTATAATGCAAAGTATCATCAACCCCCGGCCCTCCATATAGCTAGTCTTTCTTTAATAAGCATATGTGTATAATATTAATGTCCATTTAGGTGGTGTTGCATTATTACAGACTAACCTTCTCCAATCCCCCTTGAGAAAATCACCTTTAAGCTTCAAATATACTTATTTTGTTGAGAAGCTGATCCAACTTAGTACTTCCTCAGTTCAACATGTATCCTCAAAATACTTCTAAGATTTTGGAATCTTTTGTACCATATAGAAAGATAATAGATATCAACCTGGGCAGAAGAGTGACATTTTTGTGACCTGAGAAATTTAAGTTATAACATAAAAAAATGAACCAATGTAGAAATTCACTTATCTTCAAGAATGTGTAATAAAATATGATTTACTTAATATTATTGTTTTAAAAACTTATAGCATGAGGTTCCTTAACTCTCTATGAAAAAAGGAACATCATCTGTTATGTTAAATAACATAAAGATCTTATTATCAATATTCAGATTTCCAAATATCAAATGCTAATTTGGAATAATTAAGGTATTGAACTTTATACTTTCATTTGATGTTAGGTTAAACATTGATCTTCAACTACATTGATCCTCATCAGGAGTTCTCCATTAATTTAACCCTTCTAAGTGCAACTCAAAGTTAGAGATGCAAGAAGACAAACAACTGAAAAAGATAAGATAAGGAGCAGAAGTGTGTGAGAAATAGAAACAATGATGTTCGTTCGGTTCTCAGCCAACAAAGTCATATCCGTAGAAAACATATCAAAAGGACAAAGAGAACAACTTAAAAGAGATGAGGAAGCAGTCTAGTCTCTAGTATGCACTTCCGTTTTGTTATCATGTCATATATTATTTGAATTAAATGTAATTAGTCGAGGTCTACGCAAAGTTGGCCCGTACATCATAGTTATAAAAAAAATGAATAATCTTCTAAAATATATTTAAAAATATTTCACAAGGCGATGAATAGTGTTTTACACAAAAATAGTGATCGTGACAATTGACAATAAGTCATTGCTAGTAAGCTTCCTTGCAATTTTTAGTAAAACCTACATTTTCTCACTAGTGTCACCTGTTAGGTTCTAAAAAAGTTTCTAAACAAGTTTCTTGGTAAGTAATTGAGACACTAATTCATGTTTTTAGATCTTCGGTATAATCTTTGATCTTGTTGATATCAAAGTTGTCAAATTTATCAAAAGATCATTTTAGACCGTAAATAGACATATCAAAAAGACCTTCACAAGTGTTGAAGAGCTGACATCTTTGTTTCTAGAATCTTTGATCAAGTTAGTATTTTTATGGCATTTTTTATGAGAGTGATGATGGATTTAAATGTCATATTTAGGTTTCTTTGGATTCAACAATCACAAAATTTTGTTACTCAGAGATCTCGAAGACTAAGTAAAAGCATAAAATTCAATTTAAAATATATACATAGAAAGATACTATACATTTGATGCATATTATAATGTTTTTTTCATAAGATGTAGTAACATTCATTGTCTGTTTACATCCCTACTCTATTTAAATAGGGCGAAACGTAGCGGTGACTCAAAAAATAATTAATTAATTGATTTTAAAAGAATTTTAAGAATAAACGAATTTTAAAGGAGTCGCCACCTAATTTTAGGAAAAAAAACTAGGAAACCATTAAGTGATCTACGAAACCAAGATTCTAGGTAAGGAATTCAAGTTACTTCGAAGGAAAGGTGTTAGGCATCCTTCGAAATTCACAACTGTGGGTCCCGATTGAATTCATTTTTTCAAATTGAGGAGGAGGTAAAGATAATATACAAATATGATAAACAGGCAATATACACAAGTAATAAAGTAAACAACTATGAGAAACGACCTAGTATTTGTCTATCGTTAACAATATACATAATAATGAGTATAGTATTCGAACTTTATTCGAATGGCTTCGATGAGAAGCGACTTTGGGGTACTTGTAAAGACACTTAGTAAAAGTGTTAATACTAAATATATATGAATAAAAATAAATAAATCAAATAATAACTTAAAAATAAAAACCCGTCTTATTAACATAGGAGGCCTGGGAAATCGACGGTAATTTCTTCATCGGCCAATTTTATCAAACAAAGAAATATGAACTTAACTAAATTTCCGTCTTTTACAATGTGAAGGCCTCAAAAACCGACGAAGAGATTTTTTCATTGGCCAATTTTAACATTAAACTAGTCAATATCATAATAAGGTTACCAACAAAAACAACACAAAACTCATTTCAACAAGAGCAACTAAACAACTTATAGAAAAATAAATCAAAACTATCCAGATTAGTCCACGAATAAAATCAATATAACAAATGGAATAGTTAACAAAGAAACCATGAGGTTGGTTTTATTCTTATCTCGAATGTCTGCGAGAGAATTTTCAAGCATCACAAAAGTACAAATGAGAGGTACCAAAAGAATCTATAGTTTACCAAAGAGTCAGTCATCTTTATCATATCGAATATTTTTACATGCTCCTAACTGTATTGGTCTCAATTGAGCTAAAGACATGACTCTTTTAATATGTACAAAACATTTTTTTTAAAGAATGAATATCGAACCCAAGAATGGCTACCTACGTATCTCATCGAGATGAGAATTAGGTGTGCGTAGTTCATGCAGATATGTCTTTGAAAATATGCACAAACTATTTTACTTTTCATTTCTTTTTTTCTTCTTTTTTTTTGAGATTTGAAAGAATAAATACCGAACCCAAGAAGGGCTGCCTACGTATCTCACCGAGATGAGAATCAGGTTCGCGTAGTTCGTGCAGATAAGGCTTTGAAAAATATGCACAAACTATTTTACTTTTTATTTTTTTGAAATTTGAAAAAATAGATACCGAACCCAAGAAGGGTTGCCTACGTATCTCACCGAGATGAGAATCATGTTCGCGAAGTTCGTTCAGATATGACATAAAACAACTTTAGAATTTAGATAAACTCAGAGCGATTTCTAGTATCCTCTTAACTTTTGACTTTTGTACTGCATGTTGAATGTGGTCTCTCATTTTTCTTACAGTAACCACTTGTTGTATTTATTTTTTTAATGTCTCTTGAAACTGTGTCTTCTCCCAATTATCCACGAGAACCAAACATTGTTATGACCATCCCCGACGATAGTCGGGGATGATTTTCCTGCAAAAATATTAGAAATGTGTGAAAGCAGGGCCAATATGCAAACTAATGAAAAATAAATTAGTGTGACCTCATAGTCAAAGACTCCCCTAATTTATGTTTTTGACTTGAGATTAATGTCTTGTGAAATATAAACACTTAAACTTCGCGAATCCTCTTGTCCCTTGCAACTTTGGACGAACAATGACTTCTAAATTCTGACATAGATCAATCTCTCGCTTAAAAAGAAGATAAACTCAAAAGATAAAAGTGTTAATTTGTATATAATGAATAATGCAAAATATCACACAAAAAATAAAAAATTAATTAAACACATAAGCACTACTTTGATTGAAAACAAACTCAATTATATCACATAGCATATAAACAATTATTGTGCATCCTATACAATTATGTGACCCTTTTGTTCCTAGGGTAGGCCTATCGATCTGGAGGATGTATTACGTCATTTGACAACATTGTCTCAAAATCTGAATTTATACAAACTTTATGAATAAAACTGAATGGGGATACATAGTAGGAAAAAGAGGATACAAATAATCAGTCTCACGCAGGGGTACAATCCTAAGTTATGCCTCCATTGACGGTCCTTTTGTTTGATTTCTTTTCATCTTTAAATGGCAACGTCTTCAGATGCAATTGTAATTTGATCCGTCTTTGACTCAAACAAACTCTTAAACTTCTTACCCCAAAGCACATTGTTTTGCCAAATGACGTATACATCCTTCAAATTTAACACATAAACATGATTGTCTTTTATTGACCAATGGGTCAAATAGACACGAGGTGGACTTCTAATGGGCCTAACACACCTTGGGTGTTGGGTCGACTTAGTTCAAAATGCGCTCGAAATTGAGATTTGGTTTCGCTCTACGCTAGTTGACTAAGAGTGGCTTTTGAAAGACCGGGAATCCAAGTGGACAACTTAGGCTGGAAATCACGACAACCATTGGACGCATGACGAACCAATAAATTGCCGATCATTTCAAAGAAGGGTAGAGTATAAAAAGTCCGGCTGCGGTTTTGCAAAACCGTTCTTTAATATACTATACATATATGTCGAAAAATGTCATGAATGCAATGACAGTTATATCAATTTAAACACGTTGAGAGCAGATAAACAATTTAGCAATTAATACAATTAGTCAAACAAGTCAAATCTTATGGTTAGAACTTAATTAAATCCCCAGCAGAGTCGTCATTTCTGTTGTGCTGTAATTTTTCTATTTTCAGAAAAATCACTTTTTGAAATGCTCTAAGTATAAAATATTTTATGAAAAATACTTAGAAAAGAGTCGCCACTTAATTTTTTAAAGAAATTAAGAAAAACTTATAATTTTCAAAGATTTAAACAGAAAAAATCATTTGAAAATACCAAAGAGGGTTCGGGGTTCAATTTACACTTTGAGAAGGGTTTAAGCATTCGAAGTGCCCGCTAACATGCGATTGACCTGCGACTTGACTTAAAATATTATTTTTTTTTTGACTAATTTTTAGAAGAGGTGATTTAACATAAGAAGAATAACTTACAATATTTGGTTAACTTAAAAAAAAGTTAAATAAATGACACATTCATTTTATTTTATTTTTAGAGAAAAGGGATCCAAAATGAAATATTTGACTTGAAATATAAGTGATTAGAATATCAATAAAACTAGGTTAATTAGAATTTATTTAATTCATTTTAAAATAACTTAAACATATTTAATACATTAAAGCATGAAAATCATTTCTTATTAAATGACTAAACCTTTTGAGAAAATGACTAAGTATTATTATTATTATTATTATTTATTTATTTAATTGATAAAAAAAAATGATTTACATTTTCCGAGTTTATTTGAGAAAAAAAAACACTTAAACATAAA
>JAJOOR010009125.1:0-34800 GCA_036250505.1 Solanum acaule
TGGAATCAAGAATCTGACTGAATTCTAGGGACCTAATGGGAGAAAGGAACCCACTAGTGAAATCCCACATACCTGGTGACGAATTCCACGGAGAAATCCTTTGATTTCTGGGCTGGAACTGAAGAAAACTTGTTGCGTTCTTGAACTAGGGTTCTTGACTTCTCTTCTCCTCTTACGCTCTAATTTTCTATGTTTTGATTAATGATTTGACTTAGGTAAGTTTTAGTTATGTTTCTAGGCTTAAACTAACTAAAACCTCATAATTTAGGGTCTAAACAACGTATCTTAGTGGTTAAACGAAATAGGAAATGACCAAAATATCCCTCACTTAACTGCTGTCGAAGTGATCGACGGACTGGACCTACGGGCCGTCGTTCAATCTACGTTCGTAGATTGGGGTCGTCGATCGAGTCTGCCCGACAGGGCTCCACTAAAACGAGCATAACTTTTCACTCGGAGGTCGGATTTTAGCAAACTCGGTGGCGTTGGAAAGAGGATTCAATTATCTATCATATAATAGGTAATGGGACACATAATTCCTTTTGTGCTAAGAGTTATGACTATTTGAAGTTGACCCAATCATAATTTTCATCTAACTGGCCGCTGACCCTTACCTACGGTCAGACCTACGGACCATGGATCGAATGACGGTCCGTGCTGGTCGAATATCGTTTGCATCAGAGGCTGGGTAAAGGGGACCTCGATCCATGGACACAGACCACGGACCGTGGTCTGACCTACGAACCGTGGGTCTGTCCGTGGGTCGAGACTTAGACGATTTTTCTGAGCTGGGTTGGGGAGGGGTTGCAGTGGTGAACCAAGAACCACCAGCACGGGCCATGGTATGACCTACGGTCCTTGGATGGCAACCGTGGGTTGCACCTGCAACTTCTCAAAATCTGTATTTTTGGTCTGTTTCGGATACGGGGTGTTACAACGACAATGACGTCTCTTCGTCCCAAGATCCTCGTTTTCGTCAGAATTTCAGTAGGTCAGAGTATATCAACTACCCTAGAACCCATTTATGCATTTATTTCAAAAAATAAACTCAAAACAATGCCCAAATTCGAGTTTATGTTAAGGAGACCCTTCGATTTCCCCCACCCTTTTGCGTATCGATTTAACCGTGTTTTTACTAAATCCTTAAGCCCAGGACGTTGTGTAAATGTTAGGGACGTAAGGGAAGTAACCATGCTACGTTTTTCTAACACATTTAGCAACCTAGTTAAAATTCAAAATAACCACCCCAAAAACCATCTTTGATTCGAATATGTTAGCAACATGCAATTGTATGTAATTATCTACGGAAGTAAAGAGTGTAATAATGAGAAACTTACCTTAATTAGACATTCGGACGAAGTTGGTTGAGAGGATTTTGGGAGAGTTGAGTAAGGGAGAAAGGGAGAAATGAGGAAAATTCGTTCCTCATTCCCCATTTACTGTTTCTGATCTCCCGCTCCAATGGGATATCTCTCGCCACAGCGTCCCCGCCTCAGCGGGAGCTCTGCCTCCCTGGCGGGCCAGGTGGTGTGAAATTTGAACGTGTCGATCTTCATGTGTTGCATCAGAGTTTCTTCTAGTCTTGGGTTAGGGTACCTTTTTCATGTGTTAATAAACTGAAAAGTCACGATTCGTTGTGGTTTTTGTGTTTAATCAATTCGGTAGCTGGGAGTGTCCCGAAATTAGAGCATGTGATGTCCGTAGACTAGTCGTTCGGGGACGAATGAGGGATAAATTGATATATTTTGTAACGATTCGAACCGTCGTTAATTAGAAAAGGCAAAAATCCGCAAAAATTCTGGGCCACTATCCCACCACAGCGGGCCTGTTGCCGCTAGGGCGGCGGTGCCGGGGAGGGATAAGTGAGCGCCATAGCGGGATAGGCGAGACAGAACGTAAATTACGAGAAATTCTATTTTCTCCATCTTCCTTAAATACCTAAATAAGTCGTAAAATACCCTAGAAACCTCAGAAAGGCTGCTCTAAGCTTGGGAATGAAGGAGAAGGAGATTTCTAGCGTGGGGATAGCGAAATCTTACGAATTCTTGGCTAAATTCACCGTCACGAACCCAGAAAAACTCAAATCGAAGTCAAAAACTCCGTACAACTGCTTGGCGCCCAAGTAGGCTAGGTTTTTACAATTGAGTAATTTTAAATCTATGCTTACTACGTGATATATGTAAATCAAGGGTAGGGTTGTGTGTAGACCTTCGTGCACCGAGTAAATTACATGAATAATCCTTAGAATTCAAAGTATGTGGGTTTTTGCCCTGTGAGGAGGAATTGATGAGTTGTTAGAAAAACCTAGAATTGCTATCATGGATGGAATTGGGTCAAGAATGAGGACATGAAATCAAGAGTGGAACTAGATTTATGAATGTATGCTACATCCGATAATTGAAGTGATGAAATTGAGGAATTATATTGAATGGTGCTTAAAACCTAATGAGAAATTCTAACGATGAACTAGGGGTGAGTATGGTCAATTATTACATATGCGATAGGGATTGAAGAGTAATTCATAGGTAATGGTTGTGATTCTATGATTGTGTAATGTATGCTTGTTCTTTCTTCATTATGATACTTGAATATGTATGAATGTTGCAATGTTGATCACACTTGTTGTAGATGAAATAGATAAATTATCATTGCCATGAAATCATGACTTAAATGTATGATCTTGATGATGTACTGGTGTTTGTGATTGTGGTGTGTAAATGGGATCAGATTGCCATGTTCCAGCATAACTAACTTGGATAGGATTGCCACGTACCGAAATAATATGTGATCAGATTGCCACGTTCTGGCATAAACATGGGATCAACTGCCACGTTCCGGCACACTAACTTGGGATCGATTGCCACGTTCCGACATGCTAACTATTTAAGTTTGGATTCCGTGAGAGGACCAGTGATGTGATATAAATGTGAGCTATTCGTTGTTCGTGTACTTGTTGACAATATTGTACATGCTTGATGTACGTTTGTGAGTAAAGTATTGTATTGGTTTGTTTATGTTGTACTTAGTGGGCCTGTGTATGACGATTTATAGTGGGTTGTCATGGGTTGTAATGGCGAGATTAGTAGAGATAGTGTATGTGAAGGAAATTGCTGAATGGATTTCACCTTGAGGGAAGGAGATTGGGTTAGTGTTAAGAAAGCTTGAAGCATTGTATTATGTGACTATGGTTGGTGATGTGATGAGGAAGTAAGGTAGGACGTGTACGGTTAGTTGATTTGGTGGTGTTTGTACTTGGGAAATTTCTTACGTGTTTAGAATGTTAAGCTATGATCAAAAATCCGGTAAGTGGGTTGATTAAAAAGGGGTTAGTAGTTAGAATGCTAGTGTGATCGGAGGTATTTCAATGAAAGGGGTGAAGGTGGAGAAGCGAGTGGTTTATTCCTTGATCTTACTAGTTAGTTTCTTATGTTATGTGGTGGGCGTCGGGTTGACCGATGATGCCTACCAGTACGTGTGTTTTGTACTGATACTACTCTTGCTATGTCTTTTGACATAGTCTGGATGCAGGTTTGGTGACGTTTCATTAGGTGAAGACGAAGAAAATCTCCAACAACTTTTATTTTTCCTTCCGCATGGTGGGAGTTGTGTCTTTTATATATCTTGTCCAGTTGTACTTTTAGTAGCTCTTGTACCTGTTTAGACTAGATCCATTGAGAGTTGTTTAAATTACCTTGCAAGTTTAACTAATAGTGTGCCTAAAGGCGTTATTTATAAAATCATAGTGTAATATTTATTCCTGTTTTCTTAAAATTTCCGCATGTTTTTACTATTGGGATATTAGGGTTCTCCTACTTCGGTGTTAGAGTGGGTGCCCTCACGGCTCGGTGGGTTGGGTCGTGACAATAATAAATATTCAACAAAGAAGTAATTGACATACATCAAAATTGAAATATAAAATACATAGTTTTGCAATCTCGATTTGCAATTATCGCAGGACTGTCACGTTTTTGGAGAAAAGAAGTGCTACATGATATATTAACTTCATGTATTATAATGCACAACATGATAATTGAGGATGAGCGTGATCTTAATGCACCAATTCAAGATGCGTTAGAAGGTCCAACTCCGACTGTAGAAATGACAATAGATGAAAATTATCAATTTCAACAATTTCTAGCTCGATATAAAAAAATAATGGACAAAGAAGCTCATTTTGAACTACGTAATGCATTAATAGAGCATTTATGGGAGCACCGTAGTGATCTTGAAAGTTGAATATTTATGTAGAATTTAAAATAATTTTTTCAATTATGTAATGTTTATTTAATTGTATTTCATTAATGATTCACTTTTATTTGTATTATCCATTATTATTTATAATGTATAATATTTGCTAGAAATTTATATTATTTAAAAAATTATGGTACAAAATAATTTTATATTAAACGATTATAAAAGGAAATAATATGAATTATATATGGTGAATGATTTAGAAAGAATTTATTTTATGAAATAAGAAAATATAAATGAAATAAGAAATAATAATATAATAATGAAGAGAGAGAAAAATATTTTGGTGTAAAATTTGGTACAATGGGTTATAGTTGATTACACAAAAAATAGTGCTGACACCAAATTTGGTGTTTGGGTTGGAGATGCCCTTAGAGTTCAAGTTTGGCCACCTATAAAAGGATCTTCATTGTTGAATACATCCTAAAACTAATAGCAAAATAAATTAGAAGAGTAGATAATTAATTAGTAGAGCAATCCTTTTAGATGTATTTGGGATCTCTCCCCTTCTTTGTAATTAATATAAAGACAATTATTCTCTGGTGGACATAGAATCATTTTGGACCGAACCACGTTAAATATTATTATTCTTCCTTATTCTTTATTTTCACATTTCTGCTAACAACTTTCCTTTTTGTTTGACTCTCTTAATTTTATATCTTCTAAATCTTCTTACTTTTTTATTTTTTTATTTTTTTATCTCTCAGCATTTTGTTTTGGGACTTCATACTTTTTATATACTTTAATTTAATTAAATGAGATTTAATTGTTAACTTCTACACCTATTGATTTTTTATTTTTTTTCCTTCAAAGACATTTATATATTATTCGTTCATACTAAAGTAATGTTAAGGCTTAATTAATTGTATTTGAACTAGATTTAAAAAAAAACCAAGTTGAAGTGATAATTCTGGCCATAAACTCATCTTTAATTTATTATATTCCTCTTTTGATCTCCTTAAATACAACTTAAACACTATATACCTCGGCAATTTCTTATGAACTTCAAAGTATTTTTTTCCTTTTTCTTATTCTTAATTAAAAGATATACTTCCTCGGTTTAAAAAAGAATAATCTATTCCTTTTTAGCCTGTTTTAAAAAGAATGATCATTTTCCTTTTTTGTAGTATTTTATTTTTAATTTTCCACGTAACATGTTTAAGATCACAAAATTATAGACCATTTGATACATTTGACACTAGGATCAGAAAAATGAATATATTTTTTCTTTATTATCTTAAAATTTATGCCAAATTAAAATAAATATATTTTTTAAAACGGAGGAAGTATAATAATTTTGCTCATTTAAATCCATCTTCTAATGCAGGGTCCCATGAAATTGTATACATCTCCTGAATATGGTCCATATGGGGACAGAATCCCAAACCTCCAAGTGGCTGGATCCCTCAAAATGCTTCACTATTTCATTCTTTAATACTCCCTCCATTCAAGAGTAGTTGTCCACTATACTTTTTGAAATGTCCAACAATATTTGTCTATTTTATGAAATTAATGGATAATTTTATACTTAGTTCCTAATTTACCTTTATCATTAATTATAGTCATTAATTTCCTTATTACATTTTTCAAGACATTATATTTATTATATTTAAAGGGTGATATAATAAACTTACTCTTCTATTTATAGTTTTTTAAAAAGTGTGCCAAGTCAATAGTGGACAATTATGATTGGAAAGAGGAAGTAAAAAAAACAAAGTTGGAAAAACTCACATTTTGCCCATGCTCTCTATAAATATATTTGGCAGACACAACTTCTCTTATCATCAAATACAATTAACATTCAACATATTTTATTTTTTATAATATACAAGAAGTTGTCATGGCTTTTCATTATTTCAATCCAGATATGCAAATCATTATTCCACAATTCTCTCTATTTAACACTGACACAAATTTGAATTTTCATAACCAATTTCCAGAACAAAATTACTTGAATACCACTTCCCTGGATATGTCTAATTTCAATTTTCATAAACATTCTGATGAACATATTTTCAACCAAACTCCTGAATTCCCTCTATGTTTAACAGAAAATTTCCAACAAGATATGTTCAGTCTTTCAGTACCAGCTAGAAATGATATAAATGAAAGCAAGAAAAGGAAAACAATTGAAACCCCAGAAAGTAGCTCTGCTTACTCATCCCCTGCAGTTTCTTCAAGAAAAAAAACAGTAAGTTAATCTTGAATTCCTTCTACTCTGTATGTAGTAAGGGATCGGTTCGTTGCTGGTTAGAAGGTGAATTATTTATGCACATTAGAATCGGCATGAAACTTGTACCATGTTTGGTAGCATTTTAGTTGCTATCTACAAAAGTTCAGCACATCAAATACGTTGTTTGGTTACAACAATCCTGCATACTTAATCCGTTTCATTTTATTTGACCTTATATAAAAAATAAATGTTTTATTTCACTTATACATTTGAGCAAATCAAGATAGCTTTATTACTTCTTTTTTTCTCATACAATTCTTAGTATTACATAACTACATAAAGTAATAGTAGTCAAATTTAGAGTTTCAATACATTATTAGTAAGTTTAGTTTGTAAAATACACTTCTAATAAAAGATTTCTTAAGAGATGTGTCAGGTCAATGTGAGTCAAGTAATATGAAACACAAAAAGTATAAGTTATGAAAAAATTTATGTACTATTGAGTAGATGATGAAATAATTAATACATTAACCAGCAACCAAACAAACAAACATAAGGGGTTCAAGAATTTTTATGTACTATTATAGTATCTTATTTATAGAGTATAATTTAGTTAAATTCTCTTTGGACCATGTAACTTTGCCACATTTAATATATACATATTTTTGACATTACAATTTACAGAGCAAAGGAAGAGGAAAGAGAGTAAAAAGTGATGAAAATGAAGAAGAGAAACTAAGACAAGTGGTGCATGTAAGAGCCAAGAGGGGCCAAGCAACTGATAGTCACAGTTTAGCAGAAAGGGTAATTTCCTCTCCCTTTTTAGTATATTCTGTTTTTCTACATATGAACTAAATATAACTAATGTATTTCTTTTTCTAATTCAGGTTAGAAGAGGAAAAATTAATGAAAGACTTAGGTGTTTACAAGATATTGTTCCAGGATGCTACAAGGTAATCTTTCTTTTTACAATACAATGTCAAATTGAAGTTTAGGATGTGGTGTCGTGGATGAGGCTGCTCCTACCTTAATCAGATGTCTCGAGTTTGAGCCTATCCTTGGTAGGGAGAGCTTCCCTCCTAATGGAGCCCTACACGGTGTGAATCCAGATATAGTCGGGCTCCAATCAGAGGCATAGTTACCCTGTAGTGAGAGTGTCCAATTGGAACCCTTCGTCGAAAAATAATACTGTATTTATAAGTAAAAAGATACACGAAGTGATTAAATAACATATTTTGGACACCCTTGACAAAATAAGGTGTTGTAGCCCAGTGATTTTAAATGCCTTGAAAGAGCCCGAAATGCTCTTGTGTTCGAATCTCACAAGCAACATTTTTTCTCCATTTTTTTGGACACCCTTCGTGAAGTTCCTGGCTCCGCCACTGGCTCCAATATGAGTATCTAACACTAAAAAAAAAAACATTGAAGTGTAACATAATAACATTCCAATTTTAATCAAATTGCAGTCTATGGGCATGGCAGTAATGCTTGATGAAATAATTAACTATGTGCAATCTTTGCAAAATCAAGTTGAGGTGAGTTGAAATAATCCACCACAATTTCTTTTCTGATTGGCCAAAACACATACACAAAAAAATGAAGAATAAATATATGACTTTTTGTATTTGTTGGATTTAGTTCCTCTCAATGAAGCTATCTGCAGCTAGCTCATATTATGACTTCAACTCAGAGACAGACATTTTGGAGACAATGCAGGTACTCCAAATTTATCTTTTACATAGTTTTAATTTCAATTTTGTTATTACTCTCGAGTATTTTTTTCACACAAGAATTTTTAGAACATGTTAGTAATACTTATAGTAGAGATTAACCTGTAATTATCTTATAAGTGATTTGATTGTATAGATCGATAACTATATAATACCTAAACTAATTAGCTTAATTGTATATTGCAGAGAGCAAAGGCATGTGAAGCACACATGATGCAGAAGCTAAAGAAAGAAGAATGTGAAGGGGTGGGTTCTAATCAAGTTGGCCCTTCAATTGACCACACTTTTGGTTGCTATCCCAAGTTGTCTTACAACACCTAAAGATTCATTCAACAGTTTTTCTGTTTCTCATCAATATATTCCTCTTAGTGTTATACATTTGTAATTTTTGTACACATGAAACATTGAGAAATTGGACACATATACATGTATCAAGTCTCACAATACAACCAAATAGACACATCTTCTTGGTAAAAGTGTGTATGGGTGATGTTGGATGAATTTACACTTTTTTTAGCCTAATTTTACCCAAGCATTGTTTTGAGTAATTTCTGTATTGATACTCATTGTTCTCACTCAATTACATGATTTTAACTCTAACTATTAACTATATCCGTTTTCTCTACTCTCCAAAAAAATCAAACCCATTTGTTGTTACAATTCTCACAAACTCACTTTCCAAGAAGTAAACTTCGCTTCTTGTTACAAACTTCACTAACTACTCCCTTCAATCTAGCAATTATTACAACTCAATAATAATCCTATTACAAACTCAATAAAGACTAATAACCCTAGCCTTTAATTGATCAAACTTCAATATTCAATATTTCAGACTCAAACACAACTCGTGAACTAGATTTCAGTGTTGCCGTGACGAAGTCTTGCAGATTTGCTCCAATTGTTATTACTCTCAAGATGATGAGTTTCGTGAATATGCAATAGATGTAGATTTCAATGGTCTTCATGTCATATATATATACGGTAGATTTGTCATGTCCTAGTATATCACAAACTAGGATTCTTACTTCGAATAGGACTTGTCCTCCTCTAAGGAAATTTCTGATTTCCTTTTTTAAATGGAGTTTCTTTAATTGTATTCTTTATTTCTTTCCTTCTTTACTAATTTATTTCAGCTATTTCTTTTTCGCTCCTTTATTTTGCAATTTATTAGTATCTTTGTTTGCTGCAATTTAATTTCCATATCTTTACAAGATGTCCACATTGACGTCTAGGGACCTAATTCACCTGTTAAAGTACACATAAGACAACAAATAGTGAACCAGGTTCAATAAGCAAAACTAACTATATGTTCTATTTCCCAACAAGAATGATTTAGTGGGTGAGATATGAGATTATAATTTCAAAATAAATTATGACATTATTTCATTTTATGTTCGGTATAATTTTCTTTTTGAGACTAGTAATTGCAAGATTGTTTTTATCATAATTCATAATTATGATATTATTCTTACATTATCACGTCATAAAATAATAGTGATACATTTGGCCTTTTCCAAAGCTTTTTCTCCCATTTTTTTTTAAAAGACAAACAAGGTTAAATTGAAAAAAAACAAAATTATCATTATTTTTAAAAGCAAAACCGAATGCATTTTATATCATCTTAACATGTATATTCCATTTTTAATAAATGAATCAAATCTACTAACAAAGTACATTGACTAAATAATTTTGTCATTATTTATTTAATCTTGAAATAATGTAGTTTGCAACCCAATCTTGTTGGGAAAGAATCTCCTCCATTACTATTTTGTTCATTACTCCTCAATGGTGTAATGCATGTACATGTCACATGTAAAAATTAATAAGAACGGTCAAGATCTTTTTTTTTTTTTTGCTATTTCTTTAAAAAAATTATACTAAATAACATTAATTCCAAAGTGTATATATATATATATATATATTAACACTCTCAATTTTATGTCTATTTTAGTTAACATTTTTAAATTATTCTAAAAAGTAAACGTAAATAAAATTGTGGAAATTTTGAAATTGATTTCATTGCACAACTTCAAGAACACAAGATTTAATTCAAATTTATGGGCGAGGGAAGAAACAAACATATATGATGTTGAAACAATTTTTTTATTTTGAAGAATTATTAACAAAACGATCCAAATTCTTTTTTTTTGATTCCCACCCGGTGTCCAGAGCCCACATTGAAGCCTCCACTAAATTCGAATCGCGCACTGCGTGACCCATTCAGAGGTGTTACTCCCAACAAGATTTTCATAAATATTGTTTAGTGTAAAAATAAATAAATAATTTTATTTATAGAAGTATCAAAAAGATAATCTTGATCTCTCATATTTATTTATACACGTGGCCTATTGTAGGCATAATCCAAAATTGGTAGGGAATAGGGATCAATCAAGTTGTACAAAGATCCTATTGTAGGCATAATTAAGGAACACTTACAAATTAAGACATAGGCCATAAGACCACACGTCTTGATAGAATTGAGTGTCAATTCAAGGAAATTAACACATTAAAATTAACAAGTCATCCTTAATCAGAAGTCTCGAATTCGAGGATTGAATTTTCTTAAATACAAAATAATCTTTGCTAGAAAGCATTTTAGCAGCTACCCCAAATATGTAAATTTTCAATATAAATTTAAATTTAATCGAACTCTAATGTTAATATCAGACACGAAATAAGAAAAAATAAAACAAATCAATTTTTGGGGACACATAAACAAAACTTGAGTGACCCACGTCGGCAAAACCCCTTCTAAAATATGATTGGTACATAAAATCCAATGGATGTTGTCAATTCATCAACTGAATGATTATGTGACAAGACTTTCAAATAATTTTTTTATCTCTATTAAAAAATACTCTTTTTTTTTCATTTATTGAAAAGGAATGTGTATGTTGAGATGCAAATGTTTTTAGGCAGATGCATTGTATCGAAAAAGTTTAAAGGCGTAGGCCACACATGAGGATGGGGCAACCCAATGTGGGGATCCTCCAAATTTCTCTAAATTATTACTTCCTTCTATTTTAAAAAAGAATGATTTTTTTAGTACTTTTTTTATAACACTTTTAATTTCGACTTTCTACGTGGAATGTTTAAGACAATAAAATTAAAGGATAATTTGATATATTTGACATAACTTTAATCTAGAACTACAAGATTGAAAAATCTTCTTTATTTTCTTAAATTTCGTGTCAATCAAATTAGATTATTCTTTTTGTAACGGAGGGAGTATAGTATTATAATACCAGCTAATGAACCTTCATATATACCGACTCTTTGTTTCTTCTTCCCACTCAGACATCAATATCCTTTTCACTTTGACTTCCTTTTGACCAAATATTACCTTGTCTCTTGGATATTATGCATGCACATGAAGTTAAAAAAAGGAGTATTGTTTGGGTCCTATACACTTAACAAATTGGATAATCTTGAAGTAGGTTTGAGGCTCACATTGCCTCATGCACATGGTAATATCCCAGTTGATAATTAGTTGGGACAGTTAGCTGGTAAAGAATCATACATGCTATATGTTGGTGTGACATTTTAATATCAATAAAAATATATTATATGTTACATTATGTATCATGTTATGTCCATTGGTAGATATTATATTTGTGTCTCTTTACTCTCATTATGTATCATGTTATGTCCATGTCCCCTTACATCTTTATACTACGTATGGAAATGCTCTCGCAAAAAAATGAGCTAGAGGTCAGCACCAAAAATTGGATCCCAATAAAAATCTCCAGAAAAGGTCCACACCTATCCAACATTTTCTTTGCCGATGACCTTGTGCTCATGAGTAGAACATATAAAGTAAATGGAGATATCATCCATCACTTTTGTGAAAGATCTGGTCAATCTGTAAACTATACAAAATCCAAACTAATCTTCTCAAAAACTATAGGAAAGAAGTTAGAAGGGAGTTATCCAACATCTTAAGAATTATCTGGAATAAATCTTTTGGGAAATACTTATAAGGATTCCCAATTTTTCAAAGCAAACCAAGTCCTTCATATCGAACTTGCTGGATAGCATGCGCTTAGTAGCATTTATATCGTCAATATCTTTACTCATTATTAACATGCCATCAACATACAGACAGACAATGACTTCATGATTCGGAACGTTTTTAATGTAAACAAACTTATCACATTCGTTAATCTTGAATCCATTTGCCAGCATTGTGTTTGGGTGCTTGCTTGAGCCCATAAAGCGACTTCACAAGTCTGCACACTTTCTCTTCTTTACTAGGAACCACAAACCCTTCAGGTTGTTCTATGTAAATTTCTTCCTCCAACTCTCCATTTAAGAAGGCTGTCTTTCTATCCGTTTGGTGGATTTTAAGATCATGCACTGCCACTAGTGCTATTAACATCCTAATTGATGTTATCCTTGTTACTGGAGAGTATGTATCAAAGTAGTCCAGACCTTCCTTTTGTCTGTATTCTTTGACTACAAGTCTAGCCTTATATTTGTCAATAGTCCCGTCGGCTTTCATTTTCCTTTTAAAGATCCACTTTGATCCTAAAGGTTTATTTCCTGGAGGAAGATCAACCAATTCCCAAGTATGGCTACTTAAAATTGATTCGATCTCACTATTGACTGCTTATTTCCAATAAATTGACTTAGACAAAGACATAGCTGCTTTAAATGTTTGAGGCTCATTTTCAAGCAAAAATGCCACAAAATCTGGTCCGAAAGAAGTGGATTTCCGTTGGCGAATACTACGCCTAGGATCCTCATTAAGTTGTGTATTTTCCGTTGATTCTTCCCGTGGTCGTTTATGTCTTTCACTTTTAGACTCACATTCAGTTTTATACGGATAAATGTGTTCAAAGAACTCAGCGTTATCTGACTCAATTATCGTATTCACATGAATTTCAGGATTATCAGATTTATGACCAAAAACCGACAGGCCTTACTGTTCACAACATATCCAATAAATACACAATCCACTGTTTTGGGTCTAATTTTCACCATATTGTGTAAATGAACTTCTACCTTGGCTAGACACCCCTACACTTTGAAATATTTCAAGTTGGGTTTCCTTCCTTTCCATAACTCATATAGAATTGATTGCATTTTGCTTCGGGGCACCCTATTGAGTATCTTGTTAGCAGTAAGGATGGCTTCCCCCCACAAGTTTCACGGTGAACCAGAACTGATTATCAAGGCATTCATCATTTCCTTTAATGTTCTATTCTTCCATTCCGCCAAACCATTTGACTGTGGTGTATAGGGTGCAGTAGTTTGATGAATAATACCATATTCCAAACATATCTCTGCAAAAGGAGATTCGTATTCTCCACCCCCTATCACTCCGAATCATTTTTATCTTTAGATTCAATTCATTCTCCATTTCATTTTTGTATTGCTTAAATGTATCAATTGCTTCATCCTTACAGTTACGCAAATATACATAACAAAATCGAGTGCAATCGTCAATAAAAGTTATAAAATACTTTTTCCCACCACGAGATGGTGTCAACTTTATATCGTATATATTTGTGTGAATTAAGTCTAAAGGATTTGAATTCCTGTCAACAGACTTGTAAGGATGTTTAACAAACTTACTTTCCACACAAATTTCACATTTCGATTTATCGCATTTGAAATCAGGCAATACTTCTAAAGTAATTAATTTTTGTAAGGCTTTGTAATTTACATGTCCAAAACGGGCATGCCATAAATCATTTGACTCCAATAAGTAAATAGAAGCATAATTCTTATTAATACCGTCAATAACCATTTCATTCAATTTGAAGAGGCCCTCAGTGAGGTAGTCCTTTCGTAAGAACATCTCATTCTTACTTATTACAACTTTGTCACTAACTAGGACACACTTAAACCCGTTCTTAACGAGTAGTGCATCATAAACTAAATTCTTCCTAATAGTAGGAACGTGCAGAACGTTGTTCAAAGTCAACACCTTGTCGAATGTCATTTTCAACATTACTTTCCCAGTTCCTACAATCCTTTCTGTTGTTGTGTTCCCCATGAACAAATCTTCATCGAACTCAACAAGAGTGTACGTTGCAAAGGCTTCTTTCGCAGAGCAAATATGTCGAGTGGCACCTGAGTCGAGAAACCACTCCTTGGGATTTCCAACTAAGTTGCACTCCGAGATCATTGCACAGAGGTCATCTGCATCTTCCATCTATTCTACGATGTTTGCTTGATTTTTGCCTTTGTCTTTGTCCTTTCTTGGAGCACAACAGTCAGAAGACTTATGACCAATCTTACCACAGTTGTAACAATTGCCCTTGAATTTCTTCTTGGCCTGTTTTGACTTCTGTCCATTGGACTTCTTTCTCTTCTTGCCTTTGGTAGGAGCTTCTTCAACAATATTAACTCCAATTATTGTCGAGCTCTTACGAGACTTCTTTTTGGCGATTTTGTTATCTTCCTCAATCTTGAGCCGAATCACAAGATCTTCAAGCTTCATTTCTTTACGTTTGTGCTTTAAATAATTCTTGAAGTCATTACACGAAGGAGGTAACTTCTCGATCATTGCAGCCACTTGAAAAGCTTCATTTACTACCATATCCTCAACAATTAGATCATGGAAAATAAGTTGAAGTTTCTGCACTTATGATCCAACAGTTTTAATAACTGACATTTTATAGTCTAAAAACTTTGCGACCACAAACTTTTTCAAGCATGCATCTTTTGTCTTATATTTCTTCTCAAGTGCATCCCACAATTCTTTCGAAGTTGTCATTGTACTATAGACATTATATAAGTCATCCTCTAAAGCACTCGGAATGTAGCCCTTACATAGGAAGTCTGCCTGTTTCCATGCTTCAATAATCATGAATTTTTCTCTGTCTGACATTTCATTAGCAGGCACCAGAGTTTCTTCACTGGTAAATTTCTGCAGACTAAGAGTGGTAAGACAAAAAAATACCCGTTGCTGCCATCCTTTGAAATTCACACCAGAGAATTTTCCCGGTTTCTCTGTTGGTGGTACAACAATTTGGGTTGGTGCAGCAACAACCACTGTAACATTGTTGTTTGCCATTTCTAATAAACAAAAATCGATACAGACTTAGTAAGCAATAACTTAAATTGCAAACTTAATAGGAGTATAAAATCACGAAGGTTATTGTCTCCACCAGAAACACAAATTAAAAATAAATAAATAATTTCCTTAAGATTGTTGCCCAATCTGTGTCTAAAACAGTACCACTAGTTAAAACAAACTTTGCAGAAACACGAAGTTACCAAAGTTTAATGAACCAGTAAAAAAAATAGAAGAACATAAATTAATTCACCAAAACTAAAATCTGTAAAACATACCAGAATCTGGAAAAGATAGAACGCAAAAAGATCAAGCCCACTGAATGCACAGTGTCCCTTTAAGGAGATTATTCCCCTCTGGTATCCGATGTTTGATTTCGAATATGTCCTCCCAGGATAGAATGATCTCAATCACCAGTGTATTGATACCCAAAACGCTGGTGTCAGTGAGCCACTCAACGGCAATAAAGTACACGAAAATATTTGTGCAGAAGAAGAAGAAGAAATCAAAAAATTTTGTAAGTAAAAAGTATGAAGAATAAATGATATTTATAACCAAGAGGAACTGGTTTCGAAAGGTAATTTTGTAAGTAAAAAGTATGAAGAATAAATGATATTTATAACCAAGAGGAATTGGTTCCGAAAGGTTGCAACCTTTTAGAAACCACACGACCATTTCAGAAAGTTTGCAACCTTTCAAACAGTCATGGCTGTTCCTGAAAGTTGCAACCTTTCAGAACAGTTATCTCCAATGGCGGGAAATTCAAATAAAATGGGAAAGTAATTTAAATAAAATGGGTCACGCGGATCTGAGTCAGGTCTGAACGTTTTGGTTAATTAACTAATTAATTGAAACGTTTTGGCCATTTAATTTTATTTAATTAATTAAATAATTAAATAAATAATTAAAACAAAACTTTGTCCAAAAATAATCTCGCGATCGATCATTTTCCGAAGCCGAAGCCGAGTGACGACGACGACGGCGCGAGGGGGGTCCCTCTTTCCAACCCTTTTAACAATTAATAGAAGTGTTTCTCTATTTAAACTCTTCTATTTTTCTTTCTACCACCGATGAGGAAGAAATGCCTTTTTAATAAAGCATAAGAGGACTTTTCAAGTTCCCAACTTTTCAAGTTCCTCTCTTTTCATCTTCCCTCCATTTCTCATTAACTCTTGCTATATATACCCAACACTAAGTGCATCACATAACATAACATGTAGGAACTTAGTGAAGGGATGGGAAATATTCAAAAAGGGCATTAACATAGGGCGATGAATAATCTATATCTCTATGGTACGATAGATGGCTTCCCAATAAGAGAACTCTAAGGGAATACATTTATGGTCCTCTTAATAAACTTGAAGGAAAATGGAAAGTTAGTGATATCCTTAATCATAAGAGAGAATGGTTAGTAAATAATATATCCTTCAAAGTGCTAGACACTATAAAAGACCTTATACTAGGCACCTACATACCATACACTTCAGGGTGTAAGGATAGACCATACTGGAGTCCAAATAATAGATGAGTACTAACTACTAGCTCAATGTACAAGTTAATTCTAAACAAAGAGAATACTCATAAATTAAAGGAGGTCTGGGACCATATAAATATATATGATCTTTGAACTGCCCAAATAAAATAAAATACTTCCTTTGGCTATATAAGCATGATAGATTACCAACATATGCATACCTTCACAACATTGGAATTAACATAGGAAATAACTACTACTACTGTAATGAGCTTGAATATGTGGAACATATCTTTATAAGTTGTCCATTAGTTAGACAATTCTGGGAATCTATAAATTTTGACATAGCTACCGCTAAGATAATTAACAACCGGGTAACTGCTGGCTGGCCTATTTAAGAGATGAACAAATCACTATATATAAAAGGATTGAATGGAAGGAGGCAACCCCCCCCTCCCCCTTCTATCTATGAAGTATTTGGTTAAATAGAAACAACAACTAGCATAATAAGAAGAGAAAAGGAATCAATATTGTAATTCCATACCTCCCACACGGTGGAATACTTAGCCTAACCAACCAAAGGAACTAAGACTACTCCATTTTATGTTAAATGGAAACCCCCAACCACCAAATTCAAACTAAATATCGATGTATCAACAAATGATACAATAGGGAAGGGAGGCATAGGGGGGTGATTAGAGACAAACGAGGAAATCGGGTAAAGGGCATTATGGGCAAACTAACCTCGACAAACAATGTTATGGCAGAACTACTAGCTTTAACTAAAGGTCTTAATCTAGCCATCACACACAATCTTCTACCTATTGAAATCAACATAGATTGTGAAGCAATCATCCAATACTTAAAGGATAATCACTCGTCTTATAGTGACATCCTTTCTGACTGTAGGGATTAACTTCGGCAATTAGGGAACTCCTAGGAGCAGCATAACTATCGGGAAGGGAATCAAGTGTCCGATATTCTAGCTAAATAGGGGACTAAGCTAAAAACAGACAAGTCTGTTTAATTACTTGCAGTTCCACCTTTGTTTGTAATGTAGAAACTGGATGTAGACAAAGAGGAAACTTCTTTTGCTAGACTTACTAAGAAAACTAGTATAAGTATTTATTATAATCAACCCATAACCCCATCCCTGAATACTACTAGCAGCCATATGGCTCTGCCATTACCTTGTAATGAAGCATATTAATATAATATACTAAGTCACTTTGTTTATCAAAAAAAAAAGATGAGATGCCTTTTTATTTCACGTTAGGCCTAACTTGAAGAGCAAAAAAGTTATGGATATTAGAAAAAATAGCTATTATGTCATATAAAAAGGTTAATATCAACCATACTTGAGTAATTCCACGTGTCTCAGATTTGGCTCAAGGTTCAAGGCGAATTGGTATAAGGTAAAATACAGTAGAAAGATCGCCCCAGCTAATTGATAAACGACGTTTAGGGAAGGAGATTGAGAGGGTGTAGTATGCACAACCTGATCACACAAAGTTTCTATTACATTGTGATGTCACCGGTCTAAACCCTAGTGGAATTGATATTAGGTCGTTTTTGTCACATGAGTAGAGATAACAACCTGAGCCTTGATAACACTCAAATGTACACCTTACAAATTAGTGTACAAGCGATCATCGATCATAAAGAACCCAAACAAGGTTGGGGTCGAATCCCACATGGTGCAATCTATGTTAGAATTTCAATTAAGAAGTCACAATTGTGAGCTAATTCCTTGTAGATTTATAAAAACCAGTGTTAAACATAAACTAAATCTTACAAATTTCAAATTATCAAATTGAGAGAGTATAGGTAACAATTAGTCAACTAAATCAAGTGAATAAGAGCGATTAGAAAGTATGAGAGTGAATCTTCTAATCACAACTTGATTTGTCACCAAAGCACTTGCAAGCCTCCCATGCACACCAAACAAAACAATCTAAATCCTTAATAAAGAATCTTTTTTTCAAGTGATTCTAAGAAATGATAATGAAACCTAATTTTTTTTCCAAGTAAATCTAGTGAGTAAAGCGTTTATGCAATCATCAATCACAATTATCTACTTCATGCAATCTTTCGCAAGCAAAAACATGAAGTTCTAAGCTAAATTTGGGTTTGCAACTTGATGTTTTACATAATCAATGACACAACTTCAAGTACGAGTGTCTACGATGGTGTAATAGTATAGTAACCCAACCAAGGGTTGGGGTAGTGTCCCAAGGGAGTGGTTTTGAGAATTAATAGAAAAATAAAATTAAGTTCTAACTAGTCATAGCTAAAGACATTAACGATTAAAAACATTGTAAATTAAAGGGGGACACAAAAGTGTCAAATATCAATTTGGGGGTTTTGTCACAAGTATAGCAAAAACAACAAAAACAATAAGAAAATCAAGTATGGGGAAGAGTTCTTGGGGTGTGACCACAATACAAGTTGAGATGAATAGTTGGGTACATGCTTTTGATGGGAAATTTGCAAGATAATAGTGACTAGGCTAAGCTTTAGATGGAAATAAGTTCCCTCTCGGGCAACTTACCTCGTTTCAAATGCATTCCTCTCGAACACCCATTTGCCGCATGAAGACCAACCTATGCCTTACCCCACTCACTCTCTCGAGCTGAGTGTTAGGATATAGGATTAGGGCTCACCCTCTCAGGCTGAACCTCATGTTGACACACTCCTTAGGCCATCAGTCTAGTGGTCTTGGTTTCACGACCTCCCTCTCGGGCAAGCCGAAAACACATGGATGACTTTTTATTTGCAACTACAAACCCATTAAGTTAAACCACAACCATTAGGTAAAATCACCATTAAAATACATCTAACCTATCAGCAAGCAAGACCCAACAATAATATCAACACATATTTGCTAAATCACACCCCAAGAATGGGGGATTTTAGCCACACATAAAGAAATAACAAAATACACCTAAAATGATAGTGAAATCAAATGGGTATAAGAAATTAAACCTTGATTTAAGCAAATGAAGAAGAATAGAGAAGACCCACTTCCAAATTGGAAGAGATGAAACCCTATTCTTCTTCAAGTTTTCAAAACCCTCTCTAAACTTGAGAGTAAAAATAAAAAGTACTAAGAATTATGATATTGTCTAATAATACTAAAAAATTCTAATGTTGTCTAATATTACTAAAAATTCTGATATAAATCTATAACTCTCAACGAGTATTTATCGTTTTCAAAAACTTGTGCTGTGGCGGATCATTTGGCGACATTAGTCGGAATCGCCGATCAACTCAGCGATTCACCCTTTGATGTAGTTCATCACCGCCTTGCACCATCCTTCGGCATCGTCGTGCTCTGGGTCATTGGGCGACATAGTATTGCTTCGCGGAACTCTTTGGCGATGCGCCGACGACTCTCTTTTTCCGCCGACTTGGTCCTTTCCTTCAGGGTTCAGCACACTGGAAAAAAAGGCGAAGTGGTAGCCTTCGGCGATTCACCAAGTGGACTCGGCGATCCTCATGCCTTCCTTTTCTTGTTCTTTTAAGTCTTTTTGTTCCTTTTTTGCGAAGTAGTGTCCATCCTTTCCTTCAAATGTCAAATACCCGAAATTTAAGGGTTTTCATCATATATTGAGATAAAACAAACATTTGAGGATACAATTTCTATTAAAATATAGCCCTAAATGAGTCCAATTTGTGGACTCATCAACACCCCCAACTTAAACTTTTGGTTGTCCTCAAGCAAACTTAAGTTCAGCTGTTCAAAAAGGGTGTCTCAAACAGTGCTACACAAGACTCAATCATGAATGTACACAACAAGACTCAAATTACTTATGCAAAGATCAATTGTAAGGCTCAAGGGGTGTTCAAAAGAGTTTCACACACTCACAGGTAGGCCACAAAAGAGGTATATGTCAAATTTGGTTCACACTCTTTAAAGTTGCCTAAGATCATATCAAGAGGACACCTTTCTAAATCAATCAGACTAATAGGGCAAATTCTGGGTTTATTCATGCATGGTTCAAAGTAAGCTAATCACACAAGGCATTGACACTTAAGTCAAACAAGACTACACACTTTCGCTAGTGTGCAATGGTCATTACAAGAGAATCAATTCGATAAATGGCTAATACAACAAGATGCAAAGAGTTCACATATTGTCTATGCAACTTCATTTGGTCTCGTCGTAGCCGCGCATTCATGTTTGTTCGATTGATAGCACTATTCAAGTCATCAATATTGATCGGGACTGAGACTTAAATTTTTGCAAAAGAACAACCACTTTCAACACACGAGAGGTGGCAAAAATGTGCGAAAAATTCAAAATTTTTTGGAAAGGTCAAAATCATTTTTGTAATTTAAAACAAAAGGGAGCCATGAGCTCAAACATCCACATAAAGCAGTGTAAAAATAATTTAGCACAAAATCCAAATATAAACAAAACACAAACCTCAATAGCACACAAAGGTGGGCCTCACCCCACCATAAATAAAAAGCGTTTTTCCTCAAATGCAAATTAAAGTATCCAAAAGTAAGAATAAAGAAAGAGGTAATGAGGGGATCCTGTCTACACGCTTGCTCAATTTGTCGGGGCATTGTTGCCTAATGCATTAGCCTTAAATTCGACAATGGTCCTCGAATTGTCATTCTGGGTCTCATTGTGTTCATTTGTCCTAGCTTCTGCAGTGATGTTAGCAGCACCCATCCTTTCCACGTCATGGCTCACCAAGAAAGATTTTATAGTTGTGTAGACTCCACGTTTCCATGAAGGAATAGTGGGATTAATAGGGACCCATCTGTTGGAACTCGCTTTCTTACTTTTTCTCCTCTCTTTTGCCAGCTCTCCTATCTTCTCGTCTCTTTTGAAATCTTGTGCTCTTACATGTCGGGGTGGCAGCTTTCTCCCTGCGACCTTAGGTCTAGCCATTTCTATAAAAGACTACGAGACAAAGTTAGAAAAAATTTAAACATGGGGCAGAGGAGTCCTGGGTGCAGAATTGCTTCACCAAAACAACTGGTGAATTACGCATCCAATTAATTAGTTCGCTAAAAATGATGCATAGATGGTACAAGGGTGCAGACAAAGGGCGGATAAGGAGGATTTCAGTGAGTCGCCGAGTGTGCTTGGCGACATCAGACTTACCGCCGAAAGCAACAGATCAATCAAGCAGTTAAAGGTGAAATGGGGATGTTAGGTGAACCGCCGAGCAGCTCGGTGAGATTAATTTGACTCGCCAAACTACCCCACATGTACATTTTCAACCCATTTCTTTTGAATCCAACCCCGCAACCCCTGATAACGCGATGCAAGTTTGTACAACATAAATTCAATGAAGACCCAACACAATTTTAGCAATCCCATAGCAAAATAATTTAACTCAAAAGCACAACTTAGTAGGATTTCACTGATTTCGCAAATACTACCGACTAATAATCGATAATACAACGTAATTCCATCGACTCAGAGATTTTATACTATCAATAATTATGCAGATGAGTACAAGTTTTGATAAAACAACTGAGGGGTTCAATTACCAACCTTTGGTGCTGAATTAGATTGCAGTAACGTGCTAGGTAGCAACGTGATCCAAATCCGCGCACAATTTGATACTTAAAATACTCTAAGCGTACAAGAAATGTAACTCCTAGGGTGCGAGTGTGAGTTTGTAAAAAGGGACACAGTGAAAGAAAGTAAATGAAATAGAACTTTTAAACCTATGGCACGTGACCGTCCAGTTTCTGCTCATTCGACGATGTCAGTCGGTCTCGCCCAATCACCCGGCGAAGCGCTGAACATCTGATCTTTTCATCGAATATGACAGAGTTTTCAGTTCAGGTGGGCATTGTGTCGGCGATCTTCATCGAGATCGCCAACCGAGTTGGCGATGCACCGACAAAATTCACACTCTGCCGATTTTGATAGATCCAACCTTTAAGATGTATTGAATCAAACGACGGGAATGATCAATTACGCCTAACTTTTTGGTGATCTGCCAAGCGAAAATGTTGCTCACCTCCATACATCTCTTCAAGCACTTTTCTCACTCAATCTGTACAAATAACACACTATTATTTGGTCAAGTTAACAAAAGTAAGCAATGGGTTTTGGGTTGCCTCCCAAACAACGCCTTAGTTAACGTCGTGGCACGACGCAAGTCAACCTTCAGACTTCACTCTTGGGGTTAGCCATAGTATCACTAGGCAAACCCCCTTACTGTCTTGGATTCAGATGAGAAGAGATATGACCCATTTAGGTCTCTAATTTCTTGATTGAAACTGAATGAGAGGTGACGATTTGGTTAAGGGTAGACACATCTTCTTTCATGCCTTTTAGCATATTGTCTGACCCTTCACCTTTGTTTAGGATACGCGAGAGCATATCCTCGGACCTACCACCTTCCGAATCCTTGGGCTTTTGCCGCTCGTAGGGAGGCACATATCTATCCTTCTCCCCATCCTTCCAATTTGGATTTCGATCCCTCCATTCACGGTCTCGATCTTTCCATCCTTCGTCTCTAGTCCAACCTTGGTTACCACCCTGGCTCAGGTAGTTTGAACGATAACCACCGCCTTGGTTTGCTAGAAAATTTACCTCATCGCTATACAAAACTTCAAACTTCATCTCTTCAGGATTTGTGCTCCCAACCCGCACATCATTGACACCACGAGTACCATTCCCCATGACATTCTTAGATAGAATATCAAGCTGTGTCATAATCTTTGCCATGTTTTGGTCTCTCTCAATGTCCTTTTCAATTTGCTCCTTAGATAGCTGGAAGGTGACAGGGGAGACCTGGTCCTCACAAGTGTACCATGCTTTGTTGATGGTTGTCATGCTATCTAAAAGCTGGGCTACTACCCTGTACGACTGTTGCATTAAACCTCCGAGTGAGAGTTGGTCAGTGACACCCTTGTTTACTGAGTCTAGACTTCGATAGAAGTATTGAAGGAGCACGTTATCAGGAACACCATGGGTTGGGCATTGTAGCACCAATTTTTTAAATCGAAGCCAAGTTTCGTGTAGAGGCTCTCCATTTAGACTCTTGAAGCTTTGGATGCTATCCTGAATAGTCATCATCTTCGAGGGAGGGAAAAATCGCACATTAAATCCGATGACCAGCTCCTCCCATGAAGTGGTCAAATTTCATGGTAATTCAGCTAACCACTTGCAAGCTTCCCCCATCAGAGAAAATGGGAATAATCGCAACCTGACTGACTCTTGAGAGATGTTCTTGAAAGAGAATGGCCCATAAACATCCACGAAGTTTCAAAGATGCTCATAGGGATCCTCATGAACCAATCCGCTGAAGAGTCCTTTGAGTTGCAAGAGTTGCAACTAGTGCTCGTTATATGGAACACTGCATTCCGCTCAGCTGGGGGTAAGCGGATGGCTCCAATACCTCCCATGAGATAGGGGTCATTGGCATTTGGCTCTTGGACATCGTTGAGGTTACCAATGTCATCTTGGTGGCCCACCTGACTACCGTTACTGCTGTTAACACTCATGCTTTCTGAAATGTTTACACAATCAACAAAACAAAACTAAAAGTAAAATTAGCATACTACAATTAATAAGAACAGGAATTCTACTAATTTAAGAATTCTCAAGTAACACCACTACCCGGCAGCGGTGCCATTTTGATGTTTTACGTAATCAACGATACAACTTCCAGTACAAGTGTCTACGATCGTGCAATAGTATAGTAACCCAACCAAGGGTTGGGGTCGTGTCCCAAGGGAGAGGTTTTGAGAATTAATAGAAAAATAAAATTAAGTTCTAACTAGTCGTAGCTAAAGACATTAACGATTAAAAACATTGTAAATTAAACGGGGACACAAAAGTGTCAAATATCAATTTGGGGTTTTTGTCACAAGTATAACAAAAATAACAAGAAAATCAAGTATGGCGAAGGGTTCTTGGGGTGTTACCGCAATACAAGTTGAGATGAATAGTTGGGTACATGCTTTCGATAGGAAATTTGCAAGATAATAGTGACTAGGCTAAGCTTTAAATGAAAATAAGTTCCCTCTTGGGTAACTTACCCCATTTCAAATGCGTTCCTCTCAGACACCCATTTGCCGCATGAAGACCAGCATATGCCTTACCCCACTCACTCTCTCGAGCTGAGTGTTAGGATATGGGACTAGGGCTCACCTTCTAGGGCTGAACCTCATGTCGAAAACTCCTTAGGCCATCAGTTTAGTGGTCTTCGTTTCGCGACCTCCCTCTCGGGCAAATCGAAAACACATGAGTGGCTTTGTATTTGCAACTACAAACCCATTAAGTTAAACCACAACCTCTAGGTGAAATCACCATTAAAATACATCTAAGCTATTAGCAAGC
The DNA here is from genome assembly GCA_036250505.1 of Solanum acaule. NCBI lineage: Eukaryota > Viridiplantae > Streptophyta > Magnoliopsida > Solanales > Solanaceae > Solanum > Solanum acaule. The sequence continues at coordinate 24,976 of JAJOOR010009125.1, forward strand.
AAGACCCCCCAAGAATGGGGGTTTTTAGCCACACATAAAGAAATAACAAAATACACCTAAAATGATAGTGAAATCAAATGGGTATAAGAAATTAAACCTTGATTTAAGCAAAGGAAGAAGAATAGAGAAGACCCACTTCCAAATTGGAAGAGATAAAACCCTATTCTTCTTCAAGTTTTTCAAAACCCTCTCCAAACTTAAGAGTAAAAATAAAAAGTACTAAGAATTCTGATATTGTCCTATAATACTAAAAAAAATTAATATTGTCTAATATTACTAAAAATTCTGATATAAAGCTATAACTCTCAACGAGTATTTATAGTTTTCAAAAATCTGTGCTGCGGTGGATCATTCGGTGACATTAGTCAAAATCACCGATCAACTCGGCGATTCGCCCTTTGGTGTAGTTCATCACCGCCTTGCACCATCCTTCGGCATCGTCGTGCTCTGGGTCATTGGGCGACATAGTATTGCTTCACAGAACTCTTCGGCGATGCGCCTACTGCTCTCTTTTTCCGTCGACTTGATCCTTTCCTTCAGTGCTCAGTACACTGGAACAAAAGGCGAAGTGGTACCCTTCGGTGATTTTTTAAGTGGACTCGGCGATCCTCAGGCATTCCTTTTCTTGTTCTTTTCAGTGTTTTTGTTCCTTTTTTTGTGAAGTAGTGTCCATGCTTTCCTTCAAACGTCAAATACCTAAAACTTAAGGGTTTTCATCAGATATTGAGATAAAACAAGCATTTGAGGACACAATTTTTATTATAATATAGCCCTAAATGAGTCCAATTTGTGGACTCATCACAACTCCAAACCATAAATTCAAATATGGTAATAAGATTAAATCCATTAGAATTAATAAGAAACAGAGCAATGCACAACACTTAATACCCTAATCAATACCCAATTCAATTGCACACCCTTAGAAGAGGTTTTTAGCCATATATATGGAAATTAAAGAAAGTTATACCGAAAAGATTATTCTCTATATGAAAATGTTGATCCAAACTTCGAATCCCAAAAATACCCAAAGCCAAATCCCACCAATTTGAATTACAAAATTGCTAATAACTCTAATCCTTGGAAGATTCGGTGTACTTTGATTTATAGAAGATGATTTTTCTATTTCTTTTTCATGCCCCAAAGCTACCCCTAGGACGCGGACACGGGACCTAGGATCACAAGTGACCCCAAGGTAACCCTGCTAGCATATCATAAGCTTACTAAAGTAAACTGAAGCAAGGAAATACTATGCGGAAGCTTAAAACATCAAGTAAACTGAAATGATGGGGAATACCCATAAAGTATCTGAATATATGAAAACTGAGAGTTTAACAACAGCTAAAAGGTCAAACTCAAATGCTAAAGTTGAATCTAAATATGTCTGAAAATAACCTCTAACTGACTAGAAGTATTGGGACATGCCCCCTAGCTAAATCTAACAAAAACTGAAACAAAATCTAAAAGCAAATGAAACATGTCTACCGTCCTTGGAGAATGAGGACTTACCACTGATACTGCTAAGCTGAAGATCGGGAATCGATCTGTCCGTGATCTGGAAGCTGAGGATCTGAACCTACATCACGAGAAGATGTAGCGCAGAGTGTGTGTCAGTACTTGAAAGGTACTGATCATGCAGGATAGAGTAAAGCTGAATAATAATATAACTGAACAAGCATAAAACTGGCAATGATATAAGATAAGCATGATACTATACTGAACATGAGCTAACTTAATGCAATGACCAAGTTTATAGCATGCTGAGACTGAAATCTAACTATAACTGATAACATGGTCAATGCAATAAAATCTGACTATAAGGAAGTTACTAATAATCGACATAAAACCACATGAGCTAAATGTGAAGTCCTATGTATACGCCCCATCGAGAGGACCTAATACACCGTGACAGAGGTATAGAGGCATGACTGGCGTGATCACTAAAATGATGCCCACAAAGGGGACTTACAACCTACGAGGCACGTAGTTCTGGGACTTGAGGGTGACTGACTCTAGTCCACTTGATATTAAGCTTCTCCCAATTGATTATGTAAATAACACATTATTACTGAATTTATGTAATACTGGATAGCTCAAAATACTGACATGCTAACTGAAAATGCAACATTAATGTACTGATAATAAAGCATCCAAATCGGAGGCATGTATATCTAAACTTTCTAACCTAGCATGTGTAATTCATGACCTAAAAGAACTACATAGCTAGGGTTCTGAATTTATGAAGGAATCTACACAAAATCATATTAAAATCATGATAATTTGATTAGGAACATTAAAGTAACTAATTCGTAATGATCTGCTGAAATTCTAGAAACCCTATGTCTAGATAATATTAAGAGAATCAAGAATCTGACTGAATTCTAAGGACCTAATGGGTGAAAGGAACCCACTAGTGAAATCCCACATACCTGGTGACGAAATTCATGGAGAAATCTTTCAATTTTGGGGCAGGAACTGATGAAAACCTTGTTGCGTGTTCCTGAAGGGCTGCTCAACTTTCTCTCAGATTTTTGCTCTAAGTTTCACTTGATTTTGGTGAAATATTGATTAGGTTAGGTTCTAATTGAGTTGCTGGGCTAAAACTGACCAAGACTTCGTAGTTTAGGTGTCCAACGCATAGGGGAAAAAATACCAAAATGACCCTACTTAAAAATCTGACGCAATTGACCATGGCCCCTTTGACGGACCGTCAAAGGGACCACGGACCGTGAAACTGGTCATGGTCTTGGTCCAGTAGCTGCTGGTTCTGGGGTTGCCTTTCATGGGCACCACCACAGCCTATCGTCAGGACCACGGCCCGTGAAGTATCTCGTGGTTTGACGTCAGGGCCTAGTGGATTCTGCCTGGCTCCCACGAGTGCCAGTACGGCCCGTGAGGAGGTCCATGGCCCGTGAAGGGCTCCGTGGTCCACCTCTACTGGAAAGGTGCTGGGTTCAAGGGCAGGTCAACGGACTGTAGTCCCTCTTACGGTCCGTGAACCCTGCCGTGGTTCACTGGTTCTCATGTTTTTCTGCTGCACTTTCTAAGTCTGATTTTCGAGCTGTTACAATATCTCCCCCTCGAGAACATTCGTCCTGAATGAAGTCTTAAACTAGCTGGATGGGGAGGAAAAGAGTTGTAAACTCTATCACTAAGTACTAGAAACTGATTTTTGACAGAACTAAGTTCCAAAGACTTGCAAATACACTGAAAATGCAAGTACAAACTGAAGGAACATGATACTAAGACTGAATCTGCACATGAATGAATGAAAAACTGAAGAGGAACTATTACCTCAAGCTGGAATGGAATCGGAAGGAAAGAGATGAGGATACTTTGCCTTCATGGCTGCTTTTACTTCCTAAGTAGCTCCTTCTATGGACTGACTCCTCCATAAAACCTTAACTGAAGCGATTTCCTTGTTTCTCAACCTTCTAACCTAACGATCAAGAAGCTTAACTGGCACATCCTCATAAGTGAGACTATCCTTCACAGCCACACTTTCTAAAGGTACTATAGATGCTGGATTACCCACACACTTCTTCAACAATGAAATGTGAAACACTAGATGCATTGCTGCTAGATCTGCTGGTAACTCTAACTCATAAGCCACTTTACCAATCCTTTTCAAGATCTTGTAAGGGCCTACATATCTAGGACTAAGCTTCCCTTTTTTGCCAAACCTCATCACCCCTTTCATAGGTGACACTTTCACGAAAACCCAATCATCAATTTGGAACTCCTAGTCCCTTCTCCTTACATCTGCATAGGACTTCTGGTGGCTCTGGGCTGTCTTAAGTCTATCTCTAATGAGCTGAACTTTTTCCATAGCATCATGGACCAAATCTGGCCCTATCAAGGGTAATTCACCTACTTCAAACCAACCAACTAGAGATCTGCATCAACGCCCATATAATGCCTTATAAGGGGCCATCTGAATGCTGGAATGGTAACTGTTATTGTAGGCGAATTCTATAAAATGGAGGTGATCATCCCAGCTACCCTTGAAGTTGATCATACAAGCTTTCAACTTGTCCTCTATGGTCTGAATGGTACGCTCTGCCTGACAATCCGTCTGTTAATAAAATGTTGTGCTAAGATTAACATGAGTACCAAGACCTTTCTGAAATGACTTCCAGAAATGAGAGGTAAACTGAGGACCTCTATCTGATATGATAGACAAAGGAAGCCCATGTAACCTGACTATCTCATTAATGTAAAGCTTGGCGTAGTCCTCCACCGAATCTGTAGTCTTGATGGCCAAAAAGCGCACAGACTTAGTAACTCTGTCAACAATCACCCAAATGGAGTCATGCTGTCTGTGAGTACGAGGTAAACCTATAATGAAGTCCATGTTGATCACTTCCCACTTACAAGTAGGAATGTTGATCTCTTGAGTCATACCTCTTGGTTTCTGATGTTCTACCTTCACTTGCAGGCAATTAGGGCGCTTAACCACAAAATTTGCTATATCCCTCTTCATGCCATTCTACCTAAAGACTTCCCGCAAATCATGGTACATCTTAGTGACACCTAGATGAATAGAATATCTGGAGTTATGAGTTTCTGCAAGAATCTGCTGTCTCAACTCACCCACCTTAGGAACACATAAACGACCTTGATAGTTAAGCACACCATCCCCCCCTTGGGAGAAAACCTCAACCCTCTACTGATGAACTGCACTCTTTAGTTGAAGCAATATCGGATCACTGTCTTGCTTTTACTTAACCTCCGCTACTAATGAAGATTCTGACCCATTCTGAACTGTTACACCACTATCTGATATGCTCATAAGGCGAAATCCCAAGCGAGCAAGCCCGTGGACATCCTATGCTAGTTCTTTTCTTTCTTCCTCAATATGTGCTACACTATCATAGATAGTCTGCTAAGAGCATCTGCTACTACATTGGCCTTACCAGGATGGTAATGCACACCTATATCATAATCCTTGAGGAACTCAAGCCATCTCCTATGGAGAAGATTCAACTCTTTTTGGGTGAACACTTATTGAAGGCTTTTATAGTCTGTGAACACATCTACGTGAACACCATACAAGTAATGTCTCCAAATCTTAAGTGCAAACACCACTGCTGCAAGCTCGAGGTCATGAGTTGGATAGTTCTTCTCATGCACCTTAAGTTGTATAGAGGCATATGTTATAACCTTACCTCGCTGCATTAACACACAACCTAGGTCGACTCTGGATGCATCACAATAGATCACATAACCATATGAACCCTCTGGTAGAGTCAAAATGGGAGCTGTAGTCAACCTAGTTTTCAGTTCTGCGATGCTCTTCTCACAATCATCTGACCACTGAAACTAAACCTTTTTCTGAGTTAACTTAGTCAATGGAGAAGCTATAGATGAAAATCCTTCCATGAACCTTCTGTAATAACCAGCCAAACCCAAGAAACTTCTGATATCTGTAGGAGAGGTAGGTCTGGTCCATTGTTTCACTTCTTCTATTTTCTGAGAATCCACTCAGATCCCTTCGCTAGATACTATATTACCGAGGAAAGCTACTGATTGCAACCAAAGCTCACATTTGCTAAACATACCGAATAACTAGCGATCTTTGAGAGTTTGCAGAACAACTCTCAAATGAGTCGCATGTTTTTCCTCATTCCTAGAGTAACTGAGGATATCATCAATAAAGATGATAACGAACAAGTCCAAATACTGCTTGAACACCTTATTCATCAAATCCATGAAAGCTGCAAGAGCATTGGTTATTCCAAATGACATAACTACAAATTCATAATGACCATACCGAGTTTCGAAGGCTATTTTTGGAATGTCACTATCTCTGACTCTAAGTTGATGATAGTAGGATCTGAGGTCTATCTTCGAGAAATAACTAGCACCCTGAAGTTGGTCAAACAAGTCATCAATCTTGGGGATGGGATACTTATTCTTGATTGTGACTTTGTTCAAATGCCGATAGTCGATGCACATCCTGAGAGAACCATATTTCTTTTTATATGAATATCAATGACGCACACCATGGGGAAATACTGGATCTGATGAGGCCCTTATCTAGAAAGTCTTTCAACTGCTCTTTCAATTTCTTAAGCTCAGCTGGAGCCATTATGTAAGGAGGAAAATAAATAGGCTGGGTATCTAGAAGGAGAACAATTTCGAAGTCGATTTCCCTTTCGGGAGGAATTTTGGGAAGATCTTTTGGAAACTTTTTTGGGAACTCATTTACTACTGACTCAAGAGTTGGGGTTTCGAAACTTGTATCCTTAACCCAAACAAGATGATATATATACCCCTTGGAAATCATCTTTCTGGCCTTAAGGTATGAAATGAATTGACCCATAGGCACTAAGATACTACCCTTCCATTCTAAGATTGGTTCGTCTGGAAACTGGAAACGAATGATCATAGTTCTACAATCATCTCAAGCATAACATGAATGTAACCAATCCATGCCTAGAATGATATCAAAGTCTACCATTTCTAACTCTACAAGATCAGCTGAGGTGACTTTCTGAGAGACTGTGACAGGGCAATTTCTGTATACCCGTCTAGGTATAAGTGGGTCACCAACTGGAGTAGAGATTGAGAAGGGTTGTGAGAGAGTTTCTGGACTAACATTGAATTTGACTGTTATATAAAGAGTTATAAAGGAAAGAGTAGCCCCTGGATCTAACAAAGCATAAACATCTAAGTTAAAGACTCGTAACGTACCAGTGACCACATCAGGAGAATCTTCCTGATCTTGGCGAGCCTGAAAAACATACAACCTATTTTGGCGCTGGCCGCCAACTGTACCAGATGAGTCACCCTGCTGAGTTGGGCGTCCTGCTGGTGCTGCTGAAGTTGTAGAAGGACAATATATCAATATGTGACCAGACTAACCACACCCAAATCATCCTTCCTTTCCTGTAAGACACTCACCCGGATGGTTCTTACCACACTCAGGACAAGTTGGGTAGGTCCTAGAACCCGAAACACTCTCCTGAGACTTAGAGCCTGATGCCCTACCTTTATGATCCCGTCGAAACCTGGAGGATGGAACACTAGCTGATGAAGGTGTTGGGGCTAAAGATTTCTGCTGAACCTGCGAGCGATTTCCACCACCTGATTTTTGTTGAGAATACTCATATTTGCTTGTCCTAGCCTTCTTATTCTCCTTAGCATGTTCCCTAAGCTTATCTCCCTAAACCTGCTGAGCATTAGTCATGAGCCTAGAGATGTTCATATCTTCTAGCAACATAGCATTTCTGCACTCGATTTTCACTAAGTCTGACACTCCATAAAAAAACTTATTCATTTGAGCCCTAGAATCGGCAACCATGTGAGGAGTATACCTAGAGAGTTGTATGAACTTGACTCTGTACTCTTAGATTGACATGCTACCTTGCCTCAAGTTCATGAACTCCTGAGCCTTAGCCTTCCTCAACTCTCTCGGAAAGAACCTGTCCAAAAAAGTCTCACTAAAACACTCCCAAGTAATAGGAGCCGCATCTATACCCTTGTTTTCCTTCCATTGAGTGAACCAAATGTGAGCCACATCCTTAAGCTGGTAAGATGCCAACTTAACCCTATCATTCCCAGTTACCTGCATCACTTCAAAGATCTTTTTGACCTCATCTATGAAGTTTTGGGGATCTTCTCCAACTTGCAACCCTAAAACCTCCAGAGGATTCATTCTAACAAAATCACGAACCATGGCTGCAGTCGATCCATGATTAGCATTTGCAGGAACTGGAACCTGTTGGTTGTTCTAGTTGGTCACACTCTGAGCCAAAAGTTGGATAACGTTCTGAAACTATGCATTCGAAACTTCCTGATCTAGGACTGGAGGAGCTGCGTTAGCATTCCTGGCGTTAGCATTTCTTTGGTAAGCTATTGAGGAGGCATGATCTGAAATGCATAACGACGAGTTAGAAGGTAGATCATACCCATGCACGATAAGAATATCAAGAAAGTGAAGTTTTCCTAAAAAACTTCGTAGCCTCCCTCTCATTAGATGTGGTGCACTTCATACCCATGAAGATGACTCTACGTAGTGCGGATTTTCAAACATCCTTGGACACTTAAACCTAATGTTCTGATACCAAGTTTGTCACACCCCGAAGCTATCCTTAGGATGCGGACACGGGACCTAGGATCACGAGTGACCCTAGGCTAACCCTGTTGGCGTATCATATGCTTACTAAAGTAAACTGAAGTAAGAAAATACTATGCGGAAGCTTAAAACATCAAGTAAACGAAAATGATGGGGAATACCCATAAACTATCTAAATATATGAAAACTGAGAGTTTAACAACAGCTGAAAGGTCAAACTTAAATGCTAAAGTTGAATCTAACTATGTCTGAAAATAGCCTCTAACTGGCAAGAAGTGCTAGGACATGCCCCAACTAAATCTAGCAAAATCTGAAACTAAAACTAAAAGCAAAGGAAACATGTCTATCATCCTCGGAGAATGAGGACTCACCACTGATACTGCTGAACTGAAGATCGGGAACAAATCTGTGCGTGATCTGGAAGTTGAGGACCTGAACCTACATCACAAGAGGATGTAGCGCAGAGTATGCGTCAGTACTTGAAAGGTAATGAACATGCAAGATAGAGTAAAGCTGAATAATAACATAACTGAACAAGCATAAAACTGGCAATGATATAAGATAAGCATGATACTATACTGAACATGAGCTAACTTAATGCAATGACCAACTTTATAACATGCTCAGACTGAAATATGATTGTAACTGATAACATGGTCAGTGCAATAGAATCTGACCATAAGGGAGCTACTAATAACCGACATAAAACCACATGAGCTAAATGTGGAGTCTGATGTATACGCCCCATCGAGAGGACCCAATATACCCTGCCAGAGGTATAGAGGCATGATTGGCATGATCACTAAAATGATGCCCACAGAAGGGACTTACAACCTACGAGTCACGTAGTTTTGGGACTTCAGGGTGACTGACCCTAGTCCACTTGGTATTAAGCTTATCCCAATTGATTATGTAAATAACATATTATGATTGAATTTATGTTATACTGGACAGCTCAAAATACTGACATGCTAACTGAAAATACAACATTAATGTACTTGTAACATCCGACAATTTGAAATAACTACAGAGAAGCTGGAAATCGGAAATAGTCATTTTCGGAAAAATTCAGAAAAAATTTGGTTAAGTGTGGGAAAAAGTGAGTTTCTGGCCAACTTTGAGCAGTCATAACTCCTAGCTCAGGATGAGTTAGGAGTAGTCCCAGTTATATTTGCGAAGATCGTGGAATAATCTTTCCAACGCCACCGAGTTTACTCGATTTCGAGTTCGTATGAGGGATTTATGCCCTTTGGAAGTTGGGCAGTTGGCAGAGAAATCCGTCCGGAAATTTTAAGGGTATTTTGGTCTTTTCCCTAATCAATTCTTTTGGTTATATTTAAGTGTTGGACTGATTTTTAGATCAGTTTGTCCCATTTTAAAAGAGTGAGAGTGAGGGTTTTGAGTGAAGAGGAGAAGAAGAGAAGAAAGAGGAGATCAAGCAAGATTACGTCAAAGATCGTCGTGGATATCGTCGGGGGTGATCCCTACTAGGTATGTGAGTTCATAGTGTTGGTTGGTTCTTTCCCCCACACGCCAAACTCGTTCAATTTCGAAAAAAAAAGATTGATTATGTTTGTTGAAGTTGTTAGTTGTATTTGATGAAGTTGTTGATTGTGATTGTGCTGAAGTTCTTGTGATTTGGGACATGTTTCCGGTTGGTTTTTGAGTTGAATCTCTTGTATGTTGAGGGATTTTATGATCCTTAGTGTTGGGGTTGGTCCTTTCCCCCACACTCCAAATTCGTTTTA
>JAJOOR010009126.1:0-32430 GCA_036250505.1 Solanum acaule
TTTTAACATACACCTTAGTTCTTGACATATCACTCATACAACACCTCACATCCATGAAACTGCTGCAAAAATCTACCATTGGTGAATCGGAACTCCTAACAATTTTGATCGCAGCATACCCCTCTTTGGCCCTCCCCTTTACACAACCAGAGTTGTCATGCCATCTGTCCGGCCTCAGAAACTCTCCGTTCATCCACCTATGTCCCTCCTCAAACACCATCGCAGCTTCTAGTTTTGATGTGAACAGGAACAATAAGATTGAGTCTCTCAGCTTTGACACCTTTAGCCCCTTCTCCATTCTCCAAGCCTCTGCAGCTCAAGTAGCAACCATGTTTGATGATCCCATCCAACTAGCAAACTTCCTCACCAGACATGTCTTTAGAAAATTCTTTCCCGAGTATGTTCATTCGAAAGATTGAGTCTGGATTCTTTCACGCCTTCATTTTGTAGCAGCTTTCTTCTATGTCAAGGTTGGCCAAGCTAAAGCATGTTTGTAAGATGTCTCTTTGAGTTTATTCGCTTCTAGAAAGAAGTAGGAGACTCCCTTTCTCTAGCCATTTTATCTTATATTTGCGAGGATTCATATAGCAGACACAAATATTTTTAAATTAAGAGCTAGTGGTTATTGTTGTTGGAAACTAAAGAGGACCACAAATAACTTTTTATCATGAAAATGTAATATTTGAAAAAATCAAAATTAAAGAAAACCCAGATTACTCACAAAAATATTCCGAGAAAGTGACTTCCATTTTCAATCCCCTATTTTTTTATTTTATTTTTAATTGAATTTTAGACTTATTTAAGTTTTGAGACAGAGAACTTTAGATTTTCTAAAAGGGATGATAGTAGATAATCTCAAATATAAAAAAATCCTACCTTAAAAGTATTCGATCAAACTGTCTTTTTCCTCCGAATTGTGGAAAGATATACTATGGTATTTTAAATTTATTTTTATGAAATAAGAAGGAAAAGGATTGCTTGATCCTTGAAGATTTTTTCAATACAAAGTATTGAATCATCTTATAAGAACAATTCATGATTCATATGCTTAGTCAGAAGGAATGATCCAATGGAATTCATGGATTTACCTAGGTCAGTTTATGGGTTAATCAATAAAGGATTTTTATAGTTGAAAAACATTGGAAAGAGAAGTGGAAGAAAAATCATACAAAAAGATCAAATCTTTGGACGCCCCGAAAAAGATGAGGTGCTTGAAAATGGTCTAAGTAGTTGAATAGGAGGATCACTATGACTATAGCCCTTTGTAAGTTTACCACCGACAAAAATGATGTCATTAGAATACAAAGGAGTGTAAAATAATACTACTCCATCTTATTTCATATGACGAATTTTGACAGAGTTTAAGATGTTAATTTGACCTACATATATTTTATACGTAATGGTGAAAGAAAATTTTAAAACAAAAATTGAATAAGCACATCACATCCAAGCTAGATTTTATTTACTAAATAAATCTAAATTATCAAAAGTTATGAAAATTAAAGTAAAACTATTAGTAGTGAATGGTGTCATAAAAAAATATGGGACAATGCAAACTTCAAAGATAATGGGACAAAGGTAATCCTAGTTTACATAAAGTTGGACTTCTACATATATAAAATTAACCAGTCGAGGAATCTGGAACGAACTCAAGATAGAAGGAGGGTAAAGACATAAAGTAAGCTGGGACAAGACTCAAGAGTAACAAAAGGTGAAGAAAGGAATCTCTCTTTCAAAAGTTGCATACCTCTAAACTTGGCAGATGCTACAGCGGTAAGAAGTACCTTCAGAACCTGAAGAGTCGTACTGCATAGAAATCCTCAAAAGATTTATCATTCAAGAAATATTAAGTTAAAATATATATCAAATAAAAGAGGCACATAGCTAACAGGAGCAAACGATTTGCTGATAACTTAAAAGGGAATATAAGAAAAAGTCAAAATAAGAGAGGTTTCTACCTATCGGTAGACAAATTATCCACACAGCCGCAGACTCTGTTCAGGATGTCTGTAAACAGCGTCACATTTTCCCCACCATCTAAGCCAAGATCTCCCTCTAGATGGTCGTAGGCAATCAGTTTCTGCAGATATACAGAGAAAGTTATCACTGATTTTTGGATACGCTTTTTGAGAATCTCTGAGCACCCGAAAGAATGTTCTTAGATATTCAATCTATGAAATATACAAAGATACCTGTTTTATCAATATGAAACAGTTGGCATATTCACTTAAGTTATTCATGCTCATTCACGCATATAATGTAAAAAAACAGGTACCAGAAAGACTGGTACAAATGACTCAGCTTTGAGGATAGCAACAAATAAATAGAGCAAATGAGGTCCATGATGCATGTATAAATGAACCTACCCAAGTTTATAACCTGGATGATGGCAAGAAATTTCAAAAGAAGGAAGAAACTAATGATGCCTAACATAAAAAATAAAGAGAAATAAATTTTCAAGTGTCAAGGCCCAAAAGAATGCTAAAGTACAGCAGCAAGAACCTACATGAAGACAATCCAAAGCAAGCTCCATGATCTTTCCATTCTTCGTCTCAAAAGCCAGCCGAAGTGGATTTAGCACGAGTTCTGCCTGTGCTTGGCTTAAAGTATTGCCTGCTTGAGCTAAAGCTGTCACTATAGTTCCACTTTGGCTTGATGGCCTGCTTATCTGTTCTGCACCCTCACCACTAGGCAAAGCAGTAGTTGAGTCAACTGGTGCTGCTTCATTTTCCGAGGCTCCAGTGTCAGTAGAACTGCATGAGAGGTAATTCCGTGAGCCGTTAATTTATAAGACATATAGAGTAGGAAAAGTCAACGAAAAAAATAATAGAACTAGAGGTTAAGCCCAGTCAACTAATGGATTAGAAACAATATCCAAAATCGAAATACTTTTGACTGTAATCTCATTTCTACCAAAAAATCATATAGCATTCTGAGCAGTAGAGTACCCATAGCTCAGAGCGTAGCCAATAAAATCTGATAGAAGCTATAATTTTCAATGGCATGAAATTTGAACAGAAAAAAAAAGATATATGCCCTGAGCTAATAATAGGAGGAAACTGAAGAAACAATAAAGTTGAAGATTGGAAGATAAAGTATATAAGAGCAAGCAATGTGATAGTGCCTACCTCTGATCTACAGCTGAAGATGTTGCAGCATCACTCTCAGTGGATAAGCTTTGCTGACTAGATGCTTTTGAATTGTCTGGAGAGCAGACAAAACCGGAATACACAGTAAATCAGGAGAATCACTTCATTTTAACAAGGGGCAGAAGCAAAAAAGATGTTCCAAAACAAGAAGCAGTTCAATAACTTTTTTTTATGAAGTTGTTCTATTACTAGCATGAAGATGTAATGGTTACAAAAGAAGTATTGTTAGCTACAATACAAAAGGAGCTAACAATGTCCATAAGGGACAATGGCTGAAGAAAAAAAAATGGGAGGCTATGCTAACACAGTGAAACTGCTAGCTCCAAATAAACTAATCTATGTGCAGGGAGCTAACAAAATCCAGAAACTGTTCAGCAAATTTACAGAGGAAAGTTTAATAACATATTTAACACTAAGACATGCAACATAATCAGATCCAGACAAGCATAGAAATACATAAGACAGATGAAACAAAAACAATATTGAATTTTAATATATGGTTTATTTATGATCTTATAAGACCCTAGGGTGATTCAACGCCATCCATTTGGAAAAATTTATCCCCCCATAAACTAGCTTTTGAGACTTCAACCTCACTCGAGTCAATAGACTACCTGCTCAAAATTATATATCATTTGTAACAAACACTCCCCAGCATCCAGATACATAACCAAACCATCACTTCCTCTATACAGTAGACTAAGTCGAAAGGAACTTTGGTAGCATCAGCTGAAAAATCTAATTTAAACTATTTTCTTTGTGAAAGTTATTAGTATCGCAAACAAATTTCACATTGCTCATATGACACTTAAGATTCATGTGATCATAACATTTCCGAAGACACTACAAATCAAAGTCAACATGTATCATGTTTAAACCATATCCTTCTTTTCTTGTTGTTGTACATCTACATCTTAGACGGGGTAAAATTCCTCCGGGTTTGTCAACAACAGTACAACATTCCTACTTATGCAAGAAATTTGAGAAGGTTGATGAACGCTCTCCATGAAATACCCATGTTTTTTATTTGACAGTTAATGTTACGAAAGTTCCTTTCTAAGAGGATCTCGCAAACCTATTTTACAGTTCTCATATAACTATTAATATTCTCGTGATCCTAAATTTTCTCAAGAAACTTCAAATCCATGTCATGTCAAGCCAGCAGTAGCACGAAAGAAAAAATTACAGTCAGATGCCGATGGGCATTTAGTTAACAAATTTTGGCCAATTGTTATTTTATTACCCGCTTTTAGGCCAATTTATGTATGTATATCTTGAAATTCTTTTCATATTTTTTCATTCAACCCCAATCTCTCTCTCTCTCTCTCTCTCTCTCATTATATATATATATACACACACACATTCATTCAATGACCAGAAAACCAAGTCTCTACGTTCATCACTGTTGCTGGTCAGAATCAATTGTTGCGTTCAAATCTTGTATTTGCTAAGGCGTTTTCTCTTTAATATTGGAAAACATCTTGGATTTTTATTTTTTTTTATGACTAGGGAAACCCGCAGCCGCTACCCTTAAAAAAACACATATCTTTGTTTCTTTTCCACAAATGATTGTTAATCCATATCTTTAGTCATTTACTTCTTCTTTTCTCCTTTCTAGTTTCAGTCTATAACAATAAAATAACTCCAATTAATGGAATAATTTTGTAGAACGGAAAACCTTGCCAATTTCACGTAATCATTCGCCACTTATCCAAGATCTGGAAATCTAGCTTGGGAAATATAGATTGGTAGCGATTGAAACTCATTTGAATCGATTCAAGCAGCTGAAAAATTGATGAAGACGACGCCTTGTTTAACCTTTGATTTTCTATATAACAATGTGGATACATTGTTTATACATAGTTATACACTGGTTATTCATGGTTATATAGAACATATACATTATGATGTTCTTGATGATAATGATGATGACGTTTTAAACTGGAAACGAAATATATGTTAAAAGAACATAAGAAAAAATATGTGGTGAGGAGAAGATGTCCTCAACTGGTAAAACAACCAACAATAAGATTAGCAACAAAAAAATTGATTAGTAAGACTAGCAACAACATTATGTTCTACAATTCCCTCTAGTTTCATCACGCATCAAACAGTACAGCACTCCCAAAAGTACCAGTAAGATTAGCAACAATGACATTCCGTTCTACAATTTCCTCCACCTTCATTGAACATCTAACAGGCTATACCCCCAAACTCACCCATACCGTCAAACCACAAAGGAAGTAAAACAAGACTACTTTCTACAAGTCAAATCTACCAGCATATACTAGTTTTGAGGTTTTAGAGTTCTTTCTAGCCATATAATCCAGCGTCGAGCCAAAGAAGCAGCACATCTTAAATTTTTGCATTCCTTCCTCTTCATAGAAAACAGAAGCAAGATGTAAATCATAATGTAATGGGGGGAAATTAGAATAGTTTCCCTAGTACTCTAAATAGCCTCATTCACAATCCATTCAAAGGAGCTGTTAGAATAGGTAGTTATGTCAGAACAGGGTTAGTATTAGTCACAATGTAAATATGTAGTGTGGCCAATACTGGGTTTGTATTCCACCAGCAAAACTCCTAGTAACCATTCTATTTCGAGCCACTTCCAACAAATTCAAAAACTTTTTAGGTTTATATGTCTAGTAATTTTTTGGTCATCCTTCCATCAAGTTCGACTCAGCATCCTGGCATGTCTTCAATCAATTCTCAACAATTGCTCTCATGTTTTTTTGGAAATAGTAAATCTTCATTTAGTTGATTCCAGAGAACATTGAATTACAGATTCAAACGGTAACAATCCTGATCAAACACTAGGACAGTAACAGGAACTAATAAACCATAATTGAAATCCAACTAAACCCAGTTACCACTTACTTCAAAACAATCTAAAAGCAGAGGAGAATCTAACTCATCAAGTTTCCATTTGAGGCACCACCACCACTTTTGTAGCAAGATACAGTCATTAAAACAGTCACCGCCATATCCACCTTCATGACTGCCACCTCCATATCCTCCACTGCTCCTTCATGGCGTCCCCCACGGTAACCACTATATTTGTTGCTTCGCGGGATTGAGTTCCGTTCACCGTGATGTTACAACAGTCGAGGTTTTGGCCCATTCATCCTCTTGATAGTATCCCCCAATGGATTGCTTATCCTTGAAGATAAGAAAGCCGAATTCTCTATGTCTACCAGTATCCTAGTCAATGATTATCTTTGATTAGAGTATTGTGCTGCATGGCAAAAGAGACTCCCAAGTGTTTGGTCGATGGTAGCCTATCTGGTATTCCACAACTATTCCACCAGCAAAACTCCTAGTAACCATTCTATTTCGAGCCACTTCCAACAATTTCTAGCATCAAAAACTTTTTAGGTTTATATTTCTAGTAACTTTTTGGTAATCCTTCCAGCAAGTTCGACTCAGCATCCTGGTATGTCTTCAATCAATTCTCAACAATTGTTCTCATGTTTTTTTGAAAATTGTAAATCTTCATTTAGTTGATTCCAGAGAGCATTGAATTACAGATTCATACGGTAACAATCCCGATCAAATACTAGGACAGTAACAGGAACTAATAAACCATAATGGAACTTCAACCAAACCCAGTTCCCACATACTTCAAAATAATCTAAAAGGAGCGGAAAATCTAACTCATCCAGTTCCCATTTGAGGCACCACCACCACCTTTCTAGCGAGATACAGTCATTATAACAGTCACCGCCATATCCACCTTCATGATTGCCACCTCCATATCCTCCACCATGCCTTCCCCACGGTAACCACTATATTTGTTGCTTCGCGGGATTGAGTTCCGTTCACCATGATGTTACGACCGTCAAGGTTTTGGCCCATTCATCCCCTCGATAGTATCCCCCAATGGATTGCTTATCCTTGAAGATAAGAATGCCGAATTCTCTATGTCTACCAGTATCCTAGTCAATGATTATATTTGATTAGAGTATTGTGCTGCATTGCAAAAGAGCCTCCCAAGTGTTTGGTCAGTGGTAGCCTATCTGAGCCCACCGATGAAGGGCATGTATTCCACTCATCATATCTTTAGAGAAACTAGGAAGAAGAAACCTAAAGACAAATTGAAGGGAAAGCTCTGATAATTTTCTGCATGTCTTTCTATATATTATTGCAATTCTTCGGAATATCATTCTTCAAATTGATATTTTCTTCAATCTAAAACATGTTGGTTAGATTTGGAATTTCTGGTTCCAAGCACAGGAGACTTCATAATCAGAGTGGCAGTATGATGTCCTACCTGAGTAGATGATGATGAGCTCTTTCAATAAAAGGATCTTAACTAGTCATTTTCATCAATGGCTTCTAACGCTCAAACAATAATCATGTTGTTTGTGATTTTCAAACTTCCACTTTCGGACCTTAAGTTTTTAACTCTAGAACTTCTAACCATATTGGGGATACTAAATTCTTCTATAATTTTTACTCTCAATCGCTTCTGACAATCACATTTGTGAATTGATCATGATTAAACCATGACAACAAAGTAGATTGAGCTACGAATAATCAGATAATTGTTGTCCTCATATTGCTCTTCGGCTCTTCCCATAATACACTTGTAGCAAACAGGCTTCTTCAGACACCAACCAAGAGAAGCATTGCACTTTCAGGGGGGGAAACCTTTTCTAAATAGTAGTGATTGCAGGCAGGGGCGAATCTAGAGGTAAAATATAAGGCAAGTGAACCCATGGTCTCTCCGTAAAACTAGATATTTCCCGTATATATTTCCAAAGTTGACATAATATTCTCTGTTGGCACCCATGCTACAAGAAGTCTAAATAGTGTTCACCTAAATGACTAAGTAACAATTCTCACTTAATACATATTTTTCCCACCACCCATGTTCTAAAAATACTAAATTGTTCCTCTCCATTTTCCATTTAATCTCTCAAAGGCTTGAATCTACTTCCAAATTCAAACATGAATTAAAAAAAAACTAAGATCTGAAATGAAATGAAATCAAGTAAAGCAAAGCAAATGAAGATACGAACCAATATAGGATTGGATAGCTATCTGGAGAGCAGAATACTTCTTATTAGAACACTCTTTGAGCATTGATTCCAATGCTCGAGTGATGAAACCTCCCGCAGCACCGCCAGCCATTTTTGTTTGTGTTTTCGATCTTTAATCAAAAGGGTCGATTTGAAAGCATCAATGCAATCCTGTTAACACTCGAGAAAGAGGAATTGTTGAGATCTTGTGGAGAAAACCCAGAGATCTGAAAATGGAAGAAAGACGACGGGAAGGTGGGTTCAGATTGCTGACCGTTCTACCACCTCCGGATCTGTTTATAAATTAACTAAAATGAAAAAACAGATACAGTATATTTTACTCTCTTGATTTATAGGACTGATCCTCTGTTTCTTCATTTTTAAGTATCCATTTTTTATAAGACCATTGATATTTGTTATAGTGTTGTATTCTTTATAAAATTAATATTTTATAACAATTGTATTTAATTTGTAAAAAACTTATATATTACATATAAAAGTTAAAATATTAAAATATCATGCACATTAGTAAATTTCTAGTATAATATTTTTTAAAAATAGATATATTTAAATGTTGTTCATTAGTTGTGGTGATAACTTCACGAGAAAAGGCTAGTGATGTTTTGTCTTTTTTTTAAAGTGCATGCTCTTTCTATTTTTTAATGGGAAAAGGGTCTGATATACCCTTCAACTTTGTTATTTACAGCTGATATGCCCTCGTTATGAAAGTGACTCATATATACCCTTAGGGATCGTTTGGTAGAGTGTATTAGCAAAAATTATGCATGCATTAACTTTGTGTATTAGTTATACCTTGTTTGGTACACTTTTTCATGCTATGTATAACTAATGAGCATTAGTTATACACTCTATTGTGTATTATGGAGTGTATTACTAATACCATGAATCTCTAGGTATTAGTAATACAAAGGATTTTAACACTTGCATTAGATTAACTAATGACAAAACTAACCTCTAAGCCTTTATTAAAACATTTTTCAATACTTTTCCACAGTAAACTAATGCAATTCTCAAAATGTAAGCTTTGCAAATTGCTATAAAAAGCATATAGATTATTGCATTTGTTAAGATTTTTGATACAGAGAATTATTTTTTTTTAATAAAATATTTTCCAAAAAAATAAAAAATGATGCTGCTCCCTATGTATTTCAAAGTCAAAACACAATTAACAAAAGGGGTTATAAAGGGGCACAATACAATAGAGCAACTGCTTCTAGAAATAATAATAATAATAATAATAATAATAATAATAATAATAATAATAATAATAATAATAATAATAATAATAATAATAATAATAAAAAATAATAATAATAATAATAATATTGCTTCTAGGGAACGAGTTGATAAAAAATGAATATTGAGAACTTGAAATAACTAGTTTGCCGGTGGTAGACTTTGAGGCAAGGTGAAGGTTAAACAATGAGGTATTAAAATGACTTGAATTACCAACGTTAAATGATTATCTTGGAGTGTAATTATGAGTTTCAATTTTTTTTATTACACTTTTGACATTCTTCCAATCTTAGAGCGTGATGAGTAAAATTATTTCAATAAGTTATTGGTTTTGTGACTTGAATCCGTAATTTATAGATATCGTAGAGAACTTTATCATTACTCAAGTGCTTCTCTGGATCCTTTCAATGCCAATATGTGGTGCACGCACAAAAATAACAATATAAGATTGAGTTTTAAATAAACCTCTTTGCCAACTTTTCTCAAAAATATTTTGAAGTAGTACTAAAAATTATTTATTTTAGCAAAATTTTTTATTGTGATTGCTTTATTAAAGAACCATGTTGCAAAAGAAAGTGCACAGAATAAAAGAATGTGGGGGTATTTTTGTAAACAAATATTTTTTTAATAGACTTTATACAAGGCTTGCTATTTCCAATACATCAAACCAAACAATGTATAAGAAATAATGCAAGCATAACTAATGCAAGCATTACTAATACTTGCATCATGCATTACTAATACATCATGTTCAACATTATTCTAATACACTCTACCAAACGACCCCTTACCGTTCTACAAACGGCTCACATATACCCCTACCGTTACAAAATGAGCTCACATATACCCTTCATTTATCGGTAGTGAAAAAATTAGTTTTAAATTTATATATTTAACCTTTACATTTTTTTTAAAATCATTTAGGGGTATAGGGGTATATATGATCCTTCTAGCAAAGTTCAAGGTATATTTTAATCTTTTTCATACATAAATTATTTTTTTGACTTCTTTGATTATCATTATTTGAGTTTCTTATTCTTATTTTATTTTTTTATTTTATTCCTTAATGTAAGAAAAAAAATTATAACAATTTTTTTTGGATATATTATAATTTAAAACTATTTTTCGGCTATATTGTAATTTAGTTTTGTATTTGGAAAAAAAATTGGGTCATCTATAATAATTTTTACAAGAATATTAGTGAAACATAAATAAATTTGACCATCAAAATAATAAATATAAATTAGTCATTGAAACAAAAAAAAAGTCACAAAAATATATGTTTGAGGAGGATTAAGTATACCCATATGGAATTTATTTTGTTTAAAAATATTATCAAAAAATTAAACTAAAATTAATTTTTTCACTTCCGTTAGAGAAAAGGGTATATGTGAGCTATTTCTATACCAGTAGGGGTATTTATGAGCCACTTTCATAACGAGGGGTATATCAACTCTAAATGACAAAGTTAAGGGGTATATCAGACCCTTTTCCCTTTTTTAATTAAATTGATTAACAATCCGTTTTTTTATGAGCAAAATTATTTTTCTATTTTTTTTTTGTATTTTCTCTATGATAGCTAAATCTGATTCAATGTCAATATACATATAGAACAGTATTTCATTATAGTAGCAATGAAACTTTCAAACAAACGTCATCCTAGTACTTTTGTCTTCTAGTAAGCCTAGTTTGATTGGATTTTTTTTTAGGTTAGATGTAGGATTGGTTAGAGGGTGTTTGGATTGGCTTAAAAGTTGATCAAACCTACTTTTAAGTTAGTTTTGACTTTTGGAAGTGTTTGACAAATATAAAAATAATTTAAACTACGTCAAAATGTGACTTAAAATAAGTTGGAAAGTGTTTGGCAAAGTTAAAAAATAAATTAAAATAAGTTAAAAACCAAAAATTGGTCTCCCCCTACTTTTTATTTTTTTGACTTAAAAGTCAATTCAGTTTGACTTTTTATTGTAACATCCCGTAACTAGAGAGAACTAGAAAGAAGTTTAAAAATCGGAAATAGTCATTTTTTGAAAGAATTTAAAACTCTGGAAATTTGTTAAGTGTGTTAAAGTTGAGTTTTTGTCAACTTCAAATTACCATAACTTCTAGCTTAGGATGAGTTAGGTATGTTTCCAGATATCATAAGAAATATCTTGGAATAATCTTTCCAACGTCGCCAAGTTTATGCGATTCCGAGTTTGTATGAGTGAGTTATGCCCATTGGAAGTTGGGTTGTTCAAATAAGAAAATGTCCAACCCGGATTTTCAAAGGGTGTTCTGGTTTTTTCCATACCCTATTATTTTAATTCGTTTTAGTGGACTAATTAAGGGTCTAAACTGAACTTGGTCAGTCTATGCCTTTCACAAAAGAGTTAGGGTTTTGAAGAGAAAAGAAGAAGAGAGAAGAGGAGAAAGGAGAAGAGAAGCAAGATTCGTCAAGATCGTCGAGTTTAGCTTGTGGATTTCGTTGGGGGTGATCCCTACAAGATATGTGAGATCACATAGCATTGGGTTAGTTCCCACGCGCCCAACTTGATTCAATTTCAGCAAAGTATATTGATTTGAAAGTAAATTCCTTGGATTCTTGATGAAGTTCGTTTGAATCCTTGTGGGCTGTGTTGTTGGAGTTTTCTTGAGATTGATTCACGTTTTTAGTTGTGTTTTCGAGTAGAATCTGATGTTATTTGAGGGTATAGATGGTTCTAAGTGTTTGGGGAAAGAACCAATGGAGTTTAGAGCTGAAAAATGAAGAAGAAATTTCGTCGGGCAAATTTGGGCAGTGCCTCCACGTAGCGGACCAGCTCCCCAGATTTGGGAAAAATAGTTTCGCGTCGAGAAGCGATCACGGACCGTTATGCCTCAAAAGTTATTTTTGCGACCAAAATATAAATACATCTCCGCGTCACGGACCAGCTTTCAGACAGTAAATTCTTCATATTTTCTCATGTTTAGCTATCTAAAAACACTCCTAAACATCATGAGATCTTTCATATGACAAATCTCAATCCTTGAATCCATAATTCAATTCAAGGATCAGTTAACAGTCAAGTCAAGATCAGTTAAGAGTCAAGTCAAGACAAGTTCATAGAGTCTTCCAAAAGTCTTTTACAAACGATTTAACTTTGTTTTAAGACTTGAGCTTTGAGTTCAGTAAAGAGTAAAGTTGAAATTCATTTCTTCAAAAGTATATGGGGACTATGTATTCCCAAAGATTTTTAAATGTTTTCACATTTAAATAAGAACGAAAACTGAGATTTCTAAAGAGCCTTTGAGCTAGTTTTCAGAAAAAAGTAAATGCTTTCACAATTAAGCAAGAAGGGAAATTGAGATTTCCAAGATAGCCTTCGAATAAAGTTTTTGAGCAATTATCTCAAATCACAGAAAAAAGTATGTTTTTAAACATAAGAGCTAGTATTATATTTTGGGAGTAGTATTGAGCAGCGATATGGGGGAGAGTTCAGACAACTCACAACTCCCCCATAAACCATGTAGCCACCATGGGAAGAAAAGGGTCATACTTTTTAGATGATTCCTTTAGTGCTTTTTAGCATAGACTAGTGGATCCACTTAATAGTTCAGGTTCTATACCCTCGGCAAAGTATAGGATGACCCTGGCAGCGTGAGGCAAAATGTTGTATCATCACAATAGCTCTTACGTGATGGTTGTCGCTTAGACAAACTCCCACAGAAGAAATTGTATTTTTATATACATAGTTATTTGTATTTCTACATACATTTCAGAGTTATATGTATCTTTGCATACACACAGAGTTGACATCATGTTTTAAACAACTTTTCTTTATATTGCACTTGTTTTAAACTTCTTTATATTGAAATGAGTCCAGTTATGTTGAGTTGAGTTGAGCCAGGTAAGTTCTTCAGATACTTTTCAAGCATATGTTGTGTTTAGCATTCCAACTCGCATACTCGTACATTCAATGTACTGATGCCAGTTGCATCTTATTATGATGCTGACATAGGTAACTAGGATTGACATCTAGCGCATCGTTGATCTAGTGAGCACTCCAGAGTCAGTCGGTGAGCCTCCCTGCATTCCGGAGGACTCTTTTCTATTGCTTTCAGTTATTTTATTAGTTCATTAGAATGTCGTGGGGTTTGTCCCGACATCCATCTCAGTTGTTTTAGAGGCTTCATAGACAGTCAGATGTTAGTTCTTTAGTCTTTTCATTGCCATTATCTTATGTTGAGACTTAAGTTTGCCTTAATGGCCAGTTGAATTTTTTCTTTATAACATTCCAGTTTATTTCATAGATGTATTTGTGTTGGGTTAAGTCTTCCGCTGATTAAGTAAGCCAAGCCAAGGGTTCGCTTGGTACCAGCAATGGTTCTCGAGTGCCAGCCACGTCCAGGGTGTAGGCTCGGGGTGTGACAAACTTGGTATCAGAGCACATAGTTCAAGAGTCCTAGAAAGTCTATGAAACCGTTTTTGTAGAGTCCTAGTTATTGATGTGAAGCGCGCCATATCTATAATTAGGAGGTTGCAACACTTAGGAAAATGATCTCACTTCTTTCACACTCAATTCATGCGTTAGAGTTTGATCTCTAAAAAGTTTCCTTCTAATTCGTGTTTGCGCGTGTTTTCAGATAATCATGCCTCCACGAAAAGTTGTCAGAGGTCGTCCTGCTAGGAGGAATGTTAAGGAGCAAGAGGTACCTAATGCACCTGAAGTGTAACCCCAAGGAGAAGTTACTAATGTTGAGTTCCATGAGGCTATTTGAATGTTGAGCCAAGTTGTGACCAACCAAGTTGGGCAAAAAAGAGGAACTAGACAGGAAATGGTTGATACCTCTAGGATCCGAGAGTTCTTGAGGATGAATCCTCCAAGTTTCACGGGTTCGAGCACTACTGAGGATCCAGAGAATTTTGTTGAAGAACTGAAGAAGGTATTTGAGGTCATGCATGTTGCCGATACCGAACGAGTTGAACTAGCTGCATATCAACTGAATAATGCTGCTAGGACTTGGTTTGATCAGTGGAAAGAGGGTAGAGATGAAGATGCACCACCTGCGAGTTGGGCTTGTTTTGAGGAGACTTTCTTGGGGCGTTTCTTTCCCTGAGAACTGAAAGAGACTAAGGTACAAGAGTTCCTCACACTTAAGAAAGATTCTTTGAGTGTTCATGAGTATGGGTTGAAGTTCACCCAACTGTCCCGTTATGCTCCGGAGATGGTTACGGACATGAGGAGTATAATGAGCTTATTTGTTGCTGGGCTGTCTCGTCTGTCGAGTAAGGAAGGTAGGGATGCAATGCTGATAGGTGACATGGATATCTCAAGGTTGATGGTCTATGTGTAGCAGGTTGAGGAATAGAAGCTGAGGGATAGAGAGGAGTTTAAGAACAAGAGGGCTAAGACAGGGAATGAGTTCGGGCAGCAGAAGAGTAATGCCAACCGACCATCCTTCCAACAGAAACAGAAGGGACCTGCTCCATCATCTGCTAGTGCACCTGCACCTAAGAACAAAGGTGAGTACAATAGGCAGAATTTCAGAGCTAAACCTGCATATTCTCAGGGTAACATGGCACAAGGGGGTAGTATGTCTCCTGCCTGCACTAAGTGTGGTAGGAACCACTCAGGTATATGTCGTGAGCGCTCCACTGGTTGTTTCAAGTGTGGTAAGAATGGGCATTTCATGCGAAAATGTCCAAAGAACAAGCATGGTAATGGTAATAGGGGCAATAGAGCCCAGTCTTCATCAGTTGCTCCACCAGCTGCACCTAGAGGGGCTACTTCCGGTACTGAAGGAGGAACAAACCACTTGTATGCTATCAATAGTCGCCAAGAGCAAGAGGATTCGCCAGATGTTGTCACTGGCAAGTCTTTGACTTTACTGTTTATGCTTTGCTAGATCCAGGAGCGAGTTTATCCTTTGTAACTCCTTATGTTGCGATGAATTTTGAAGTTATTCCTGAGCAACTTAATGAACCATTCAGGATTTCTACACCTATTGGTGAGTCTATTCAAGCAGAGAGAGTCTATTGTGATTATCCCATTTCCGTTAATCACAAGAGTACCATGGCTGATTTAATTGAGTTAGACATGGTAGATTTTGATGTCATTCTTGGTATAGACTGCCTGTTATGCCTCAGTTGATTGTAGAACTCGAGTTGTCAAGTTTCAGTTTCCAAATGAGCCAGTCTTAGAGTGGAAAGACAGTTCAGCAGTGCCTAAGGGTTGTTTTATTTCAATCTTAAAGCAAGGAAGTTAGTTTCTAAGGGGTGTGTCTATCACTTACTCCGAGTCCATGACTGTAGTGTTGAGATACCTCATATTTAGTCAATTTCAGTAGTAAAATAGTTTCCAGAAGTCTTTCCAGATGATCTTTCCGGAGTCCCTCCTGAGATAGATAGACTTCGGTATAGATATTCTTCCAGATACTCGTCCTATATCTATTCCGCCATATAGAATGGCACCAGCAGAGTTGAAAGAGCTTAAAGAGCAGTTAAAAGATCTTTTAGATAAGGGCTTTATTCGACCAAGTGTCTCACTTTGGGGCGCTCCGGTCTTATTTATGAGAAAGAAAGATTGTTCCCTTAGGATGTGTATAGATTATCGTCAGTTGAACAAGGTTACCATCAAGAACAAGTATTCTCTTCTAAGAATTGATGATCTTTTCGATCAACTTCAGGGTGCCACATGTTTCTCTAAGATAGATCTCAAATCTGGCTACCATCAGTTAAGAGTAAGGGAATGTGATATTCCAAAGGCAGCTTTCAGAACCCGTTATGGTCATTACGAGTTTTTGGTCATGTCCTTTGGTTTGACCAATACGCCTGCAACATTCATGGACCTTATGAATAGGGTATTCAAACCTTATTTAGATATGTTTGTTATCGTCTTCATTGATGACATACTAATCTATTCAGGGAATGAAGAAGATCATGCTAGTCATGTCAGAGTAGTTCTCTAGACTTTGAAAGATAGAGAGTTGTATGCCAAGTTCTCGAAATGTGAGTTTTGGCTGGAGTATGTGGCATTCTTAGGCCATATTGTGTATGGAGAGGGAATTAAAGTTGATACTCAGAAAATTAAGGCACTGCAGAATTGGCCTAGACCCATATCTCCAACTGATGTTAGGAGTATAGAAGGTTCGTAGAGGGGTTCTCATCTATTTCATCCCCTTTGACCAAGTTAACTAAGAAAACAGTGAAGTTTCAATGTTTTAAAGCTTGTGAGAAAAGCTTTCATGAATTGAAAAAGAGGTTGACTACAACCCTAGTTTTGACCTAACCAGAAGGTACGCAAGGCTTTGTTGTCTATTGTGATGGTCTAGAGTTGGTTTGGGTTGCGTGTTAATGCAGAATGGCAAAGTCATAGCTTATGCCTCCAGACAGTTGAAAGTTCATGAGAAGAATTACCAACCTATGACTTAGAGTTGGCTGCCGTAGTATTTGCTTTGACGATATGGCGTCATTATTTGTATGGTGTTCATGTTGATGTATTCACTGATCACAAGAGTCTTTAATATGTGTTTCCTCAGAAAGAGCTTAATCTCAGATAAAGAAGGTGGTTAGAATTACTCAAGGATTATGACATGAGTATTCTTTACCACCCAGGTAAGGCAATTGTTGTTGCTGATGCCTTAAGCATGTTGTCTATGGGTAGTACCGCCCATGTTGAGGAAGAAAAGAAAGAGTTGGCGAAAGATGTGCATAGACTTGCACGCTTAGGAGTCCGACTAATGAATTCCACAGAAGGAGGAGTAGTGGTGATGAATGGGGATGAATCTTCATTATTGTCAAAAGTGAAAGAAAAGCAAGACCAAGATCCTATTTTACTTAAATTGAAGGAAATGTTCATAAGCAAAAAGTATTAGGTTTTGAACAAGGGGGAGATGGCGTATTGAGATATCAAGGTAGATTGTGTGTACCAATGGTGGATGGACTCCAAGAGAGGATCATGGAGGAAGCTCATAGCTCCAGATATTCCATTCATCCGGGTTCCACAAAGATGTATCGTGATTTGAGAGAAGTTTATTGGTGGAGTAGCATAAAGAAGGGCATTGTTGCTAAGTGCCCGAATTGCCAACAAGTTAAAGTAGAGCACCAAAGGCCAAGCGGTATGGCTCAGAATATAGAACTTTCGGAATGAAAGTGGAAGATGATTAATATGGATTTCATCACAGGTTTACCAAGGTCTCGTAGGCAGCATGATTCAATTTGGGTGATTGTTGACAGAATGACAAAATCAACCCACTTTTTGCCGGTAAAGACTACCCATTCAACAGAGGATTATGCCAGGTTATATATTCAGGAGGTAGTAAGACTTCATGGAGTCCCTATTTCAATTATATTAGATAGAGGTGCTCAATTTGCTGCTTTTTATCCTTAGACAGATGGTCAAGCAGAGCGCACTATTCATACCTTAGAGGATATGTTGAGGGCTTGCGTGATTGATTTCAAAGGTAATTGGGATGATCACCTACCTCTTATTGAATTTGCTTACAACAATAGTTACCACTCCAGCATCTAAATGGCTTCTTATGAAGCTCTTTATGGGAGAAGATGTAGATCTCCTATTGGATGGTTCGAAGTTGGTGAAGTAGGGTTGATAGGACCAGATTTAGTTCATCAAGCTAGAGAAAGTGAAAGTGATTCTAGAGAGGTTGAAAACAGCGCAGAGTCGTCAGAAATCTTACACTGATGTTAGGAGAAGGGAGTTAGAGTTTCAAGTAGATGATTAGGTATACTTGAAAGTTTCACCTATGAAGGGCGTTATGAGATTTGGTAAGAAGGGGAAACTTAGTCCCCGGTATATTGGACCTTATTGAATTGCCAAGAGGATTGGCAAAGTAGCTTATGAGTTGGAGCTACCACAAGAGTTAACAGCGGTTCATCCGGTATTTCACGTCTCTATGTTGAAGAAGTGCATGGACGATCCTTCATTGGTCATACTAACTGAAGATATTAGCATTAAGTATAACTTATCTTATAATAAGATTCCTATTCAGATTCTAGATCGCCAAGTTCACAAGTTGAGGACTAAGGAAGTAGCATCAGTCAAAGTCCTTTAAAGGAACCAATTTGTTGAGGAAGCTACTTGGGAAGCTGAGGAGGATATGAACAAGAGATATCCACATCTCTTTGAATCCGGGGAAGTTCCAAATTAAGGTACTAATCCTTTTCTTGGCTTTTAATTATAAGATTAGCATGTTGTAATTGCATTGCTTGTTGGATGTTTGAGCTGATTGTTAATGTTACACTTTAGTCTACTAAGAGTAAGCTCATTCGAGGATGAATTTTCCCAAGGGAAAGGTATTGTAACACCTCATAACTAGAGAGAACTAGAAAGAAGTTTAAAAATCGAAAATAGTCATTTTTAGAAAGAATTTTAAAATCTGGAAATTTGTTAAGTGTGTTGAAGTTGAGTTTTTGGTCAACTTCAAACGACCATAACTTCTAACTCAGGATAAATTATGTGTGTTTCCAGATATCCTAGGACATATCTTGGAATAATATTTCCAACTTCGCCGAGTTTGTGCGATTCTGAGTTCGTATGAGTGAGTTATGCCCATTGGAAATTGGGCTGTAAAAATAAGGACAAATTTTCAAAGGGTGTTTTGGTCTTTTCCATACCCTATTATTTTAATTCATTTTAGTGGACTAATTAAGGGTCTAAACTGAAATTGGTCAGTCTATGCCTTTCACAAAAGAGTTAGGGTTTTGAAGAGAAAAGAATAAGAGAAAAGAAGAAGAGAGAAGACAAGAAAGGAGAAGAGAAGCAAGATTCGTCAAGATCGTCAAGTTTAGCTTGTGGATTTCGTCAGGGGTGATCCCTACAAGATATGTGAGATCACATAGCATTGGGTTAGTTCACCCACGTGCCCAACTTGATTCAATTTCAGCAAAGTATATTGATTTGAAAGTAAATTCCTTGGATTCTTGATGAAGTTCGTTTTAATCCTTGTGGGCTGTGTTGTTGGAGTTTTCTTGAGATTGATTCACGTTTTTAGTTGTGTTTTCGAGTAGAATCTGATGTTATTTGAGGGTATAGATGGTTCTAAGTGTTTGGGGAAGGAACCAATGGAGTTTAGAGCTGAAAAATGAAGAAGAAATTTCGTCGGGCAAATTTGGGCAGTGCCTCCACGTAGCGGACTAGCTCCCCAGATTTGGGAAAAATAGTTTCGTGTTGAGAAGCGATCACGGACCGTTATGCCTCAAAAGTTATTTTTGCGACCAAAATATAAATACATCTCCGCGTCGCGGACCAACTTTCAGACAGTAAATTCTTGATATTTTCTCATGTTTAGCTATCTAAAAACACTCCTAAACATCATGAGATCTTTCATATGACAAATCTCAATCCTTGAATCCATAATTCAATTCAAGGATCAGTTAACAGTCAAGTCAAGATCAGTTAAGAGTCAAGTCAAGACAAGTTCATAGAGTCTTCCAAAAGTCTTTTACAAACGATTTAACTTTGTTTTAAGACTTGAGCTTTGAGTTCAGTAAAGAGTAAAGTTGAAATTCATTTCTTTAAAAGTATATGGGGACTATGTATTCCCAAAGAGTTTTAAATGTTTTCACATTTAAATAAGAACGAAAACTGAGATTTCTAAAGAGCCTTTGAGCTAGTTTTCAGAAAAAAGTAAATGCTTTCACAATTAAGAAAGAAGGGAAATTGAGATTTCCAAGATAGCCTTCGAGCAAAGTTTTTGAGCAATTATCTCAAATCACAGAAAGAAGTATGTTTTTAAACATAATAACTAGTATCATATTTTAGGAGTAGTATTGAGCACCGATATAGGGGAGAGTTCAGACAACTCACAACTCCCATAAACCATGTAGCCACTATGGGAAGAAAAGGGTCATACTTTTTAGATGATTCCTTTAGTGCTTTTTAGCATAAACTAGTGGATCACTTAGTAGTTCAGGTTCTATACCCTCGGCAAGGTATAGGATGGCCCTGGCAGCGTGAGGCAAAATGATGTATCATCACAATAGCTCTTACGTGATGGTTATCGGTTAGAGAAACTTCCACAGAAGAAATTGTATTTTTATAAACACAGTTATTTGTATTTCTACATACATTTCAGAGTTATATGTATCTTTGCATACACACAGAGTTGACATCATGGTTTAGACAACTTTTTTTTATATTGCACTTGTTTTAAACTTCTTTATATTGAAATGAGTTCAGTTATGTTGAGTTGAGTTGAGTCAGGAAAGTTTTCCAGATTCTTTTCAAGCCTATGTTGTGTTTAGCATTCCAACTCGCATACTCGTACATTCAATGTACTAATGCCAGTTGTCCTGCATCTTATTATGATGCAAACAGAGGTAACTAGGATCGGCATCCAGCGCATCGTTGATCTAGTAAGCACTCCAGAGTCAGTTGGTGAGCCTCCTTGCTTTTTGGAGGACTCCTTTTTATTGCTTTCAATTATTTTATTAGTTCATTAGGATGTCGTGGGGTTTGTCCCGACATCCATCTCAGTTGTTTTAGAGGCTTCATAGACAATCAGATGTTAGTTCTTTAGTCAATTCATTGTTATTATCTTATGTTAAGACTTAAGTTTGCCTTAATGGCCAGTTGAATGTTTCCTTTATAACATTCCAGTTTATTTCATAGATGTATCTGTGTTGAGTTAAGTTTTCCGCTGAGTAAGTAAGTCAGGCCAAGGGTTCGGTTGGGGCCAGTAATAGTTCTTGAGTGTCAGCCACGTTCGGGGTGTAGGCTCGGGGCGTGACAAATATAATCAAATGTAATCACATAATTTTAACATGTTTGTTAGAGAAATTGAGGTGAGTAATTAGACTATCGAAAATTGATGGTAATTACATAGTCTAACAATAAAATTGTCACGATCCGAGCCTGCACCCTGGACGTGGCCGACACTCGAGAACCATTGTTGGTCCTCAAGCGAACCCTCATCCTGGCTGACTACAAGCGGAAGACTAACTCAAGCATACACAAGCATCGAAAGTGAAGAATTATTTAAAAATATCTTATTAAATCATAAATTTATCTGAAATACTGAGTATTAAAAATAAAATTTAAATAAAATATCTTAAACTGAATACTGAAAGGCTGATTGTAACACCTCGAAATTTGAAAATCTATGTTTAAAAGGGAAAGTCTAATTTTTGGGCACAGTGGTGATCTATGAGTCCTATCTACGGGTCATAGAAGGGAAGTTGTAGACTTGGGTTTGAGTTTTTTTTTAAATACCTAGTCTAGTAGTTGACCTACAAATGGACATGACGGGTCGTAGGTTGTTTGACAAGTCGTAGGTAGGTTTCGTAGGTAAGTCCCAGACTTGGTGAAATTTTAAAGTTTAAAGTTGGTTTCTATGGTTGACATGTAAGGTCTGTAGGAAGACCTACGAGCCGTACATGGATTCCATCAAAAAGTTGACCTAATTAATATTATCTAAACCTATCTACGGTTGATCAGTCCTATGGACCGTAGGTCCAAACAGTAGATGAGGGTCGACAATTATTTTTAAGTCTTTTTCCTAATTATTTTCACCATATACTAAGTCGTTTTACCCCTAAATCTAATCCCTATAAATACCCTTCACCCTTAGAAATTCCCCCCAACTTATTCATTCTCTCAAATTCTTAAAGTCTTTTCAAGATTTTCTGCAAAAATCGCCTCTCTAGATCAAGGGAAAAAAAGCTAAAGTTCTTTAAGTTCAAGTCTTATTTCTTCATAATTGCTTAGGGCTTCAATTAAGGTATGTAGGGATTTCATCTATGGGTTCCAATCACCCTTTGAGTCCCCAAAGTTTCTTCAATTCTCCAATTCAATTTCCTAAAAATTGATTAGGTTTTCATTCAATTTCTCATGGGTTCTATTTGTATGGATTCAATTGCTTTATTATGATCTTATTTTGATGATTTAGACTAAATTACATGCTTTTCAACTAATTTCATGTGAACTCATGCATTGATCTATGAAATGGACTATGAGCCCTAACTTGCATGAATTTATGAAGAAGCTTGAATCTATGGATATATTTTTATGAAATCATGCATATTTTCATGAAAATCAATATGTATGACTTAAGTAAGTTATAGATGAAGGTATCTATATCTTCTATGAATCTTGGCCACATGGCATTAATGACATCTAGATATGCCTTCAAAGTTTTTGGGCTATTTTCTTAAATTAGGTCTTGATAATTAGTATGGTGTCCAAATATGCCAATGATTATTGATCACGCTTTTAAAACTATTTTCATTAATAGTAGGGCATTTCTAGCATGAAGTTATTGACTATGGACCTTATAAAGCTATTATGAAAAGATCATAGATGGTGAAATGTTTTCTCACGCATGGTCTAAGGAGCTACTCTATGATGTCTCTAGCTTGGATTAGTATCGCAATTGTACTTTTCCATGGATGATATAATGAATATGATTAAATGACTATTTCATGGGATTTATACTAGAGAGGCTTCACTCAAACGAGCATAACTTCTTACTTCGAGCTCAAAATTTAGCAAACTTGGTGTTTGGAAAGAGGACTCAGAGACCTTTACTTTGATAGCTCATGGGGACCTTTAGTTCTTTATGTGCTAAAGTTATGATCATTTGAAGTTGATCCAAAACTAAAAATTGATCGAAGTCTAAGGTGTTACAATATCTCCCCCTTGGAAACATTCGTCCTCGAATGAGATCACCCTGAGCAAAACAGGGGTGGGAAGCATCTAACAACCCTAACTCAAGCACACAACATGCAATTAACATAACTCAACATATCAACTTAAAGAATTTTTTACAAAGAATTAGTACCTTAGTTTGGACTTTCTCCGGAAGGAAAGAGATGTGGATATCTCTTCTTCATATCCTTCTCAGCCTCCCAAGTAGATTCCTCAACAAATTGATTTCTCCATAAGACCTTGACTGATGCAACCTCCTTGATCTCCAACTTGCGAACCTGACGATCCAGAATCTAAACGGACATTTCCTCATAAAATAGGTTGTCCTTGATACCAATATTTTTAGTAGGTACTATTAGTGAACGATTGCCCAAACACTTCTTTACATTGGATACATGGAACACCGAATGAACTGCTGCTAACTCAGAAGGTAGCTCCAAGTCATAAGCTACATTGCCAACCCTCTTGGATATCTTGTAAGGACCAATGTACCGGGGACTGAGTTTCCCCTTCTTACCAAATCTCATAACACCTTTCATGGGTGAAACCTTCAAATGGACCCAATCATCAACCTCAAATTCTAAGGGTAACTTACAACAATCTCACTAGTATATGAGTTAATAACTTAAATGCACGTTATATTGTAAAATTACGAATCTTACCAGATTTTGGTACTTCCAAATACATGTTTTTCAGGATACATGTACTCAAAATTAGGTTAATTTGTTCTAGATACACTCTATCCAAGTGGATTGGCATGTATCTAGGATACATAGACGAATACCGCATCCTAGCCCCCCTCCTATCTCGATCTCGAATCTGGGATGCATCACACTAGATATATGTATCTCGCGCATCTAATAACCTAGATACATGCTAATCACAGTAGATTTTTTGCTAGTGTTATTGAAACAACACCATTGTTTGCCATATTTGATTTGAAAATCTTCTCATATTTTTGATGTTATAGAATCTTAAGTTTGAAAAGAAAAAAATAAGGGCTATCCTACCCCAGCCCTCGACCCCTCTAGGGTTGGGTTGGGTTGGGTTGAGCATTTTCAGGCCCTTTCAAATGAAGGGTCGGCTCGTCCTAGCCCATCAAATTCCTTGGACCGCGAAGCTTGGGCCGGGTGGGGCTGGGCCGACCCTTTTTGACAACTCTAGGGACGTTGAGCGATGTATTGAGACATGTGTATCGTGTATCAACAACGGTAATGTATCGAGACGTTGAATGATGTATTCAAAATCCTTAAATTTTAAGGAATTTATATAATTTGAAAAAGAATATGGATAGAATGTAATTAGCTCTTAACATTATGAGATTTGTGTAATTTATACATTTATTTATCTAACACTCTATTATTATATAAAAATGTATCAATGATAATGACATATTTTAAATAATATATCTAGTTATGACATATAGTAAAGATATAACACCTTCAAAAAATTATGAAAATTCTTTAAATAGCTATATTATTTAAGCATTTTCTTGTATTATTTGACAAAACTTTAGCCTTCAGAATTTACAAACTTCTTTTGTCTCATTTCTTATGTTTTGAGAATATATTTCTTCTTAAATTGAATGAATTAGTGATTTTTTTAAAACAACGTTGGCCTAATTAAAAAAAATAAAGATGTCTACGATAATACTACACTTTATGTCAAACTATGAAAGACAATTATTTCATACACAAGTTATAACAATGACATACTTAGGAAACAATGAAATTTCTGCTATGAATCAACTCCAAAAAAATATTTGAACCACAAGATTTTATTGTATATGTTAAAATCTAAATTACTTCTTTCTATTTTTGACATGGAAGAATCCCTTGAATTTCATATATGAAATGGGAAATGAGTGATAGTCAAATATTTCACCCACTTCATTATCATTATTGTATATATATTTTCACACAAATCTTGCTGCAACTGTTATACCACTTATTAGTAGGTCCTCTATCAGAGCAAAAAGAAGAATGAGACATTTTGTTAACTTGGATTCTGTGGGTCTCTTTCTTCCAATTTATTCAATATCCACGTACTTTGCCACAAGTTAAAGAACAAATAACACTAAAAAATTGTTAAAATAGTGATTACACATGATACACCTTCAAAAAATTATGAAAATTCTTTAAATAACTATATAACTTGAGCATTTTCTTGTATTATTTGACAAAAATTGACCTTCACAATTCACAAACTTGTTCACTTGTCTTATTCCTTATTTGCAAATAATTCTTTTAAGAATATCTTTCTTCTCAATTGTTTTTTTTAAAAAGAAATAGAAGAAAACTATAGTATGTCTTCATTTTTTTTTCTATGATTAAAATGTTTTTGTATTTCAAAAGTTAGTTTCCAGTGATTTGAGTCTGCTTTGTTGTATACAAATTTGGCATGGATTGGAACTTTCAGTCTTGTCTACAAAAAATAAATATATGACCTGCGAATTGCCATATAATTGTTTGGGTAAGCTTAGAGTCATTTTTACTTTTTAAAACGAACTAAAAATAAAAATAAGACAAAGAAATTGAATTAGAATGAGTATATATTTTGTTTTCAAAGACTGATGTAAGTCCAGGTACAATACACTTTCTTGACAGTCATCTTACCTGTCTAATAGTGATGTCTGCTATTTCTTAGAAAACCCAATATTGTATAAGTCAAGATATTACTTCATGAGCCATGACAATGTTTTATATATCTAAACAATTTTCAAGAAACTTCTAATAATAGTAACAAGATACACTTAACACTTAGATGAGAGTGCCTTTCTAAACACAATGTGTCTAATAATCAAAATACTTTATGCAAGTTGGTACCAACGAAGGGGTGGTGTAATGATCCAAACTGTCGTCAGTGAAACCCATACTAAATCAACTGGCGGAAGAGCCATCTACCAATCTAACCCGAATATACAACAGTCTAACATAATAATTTTAAGCAAAAAAATATTCAGTTCCCATAAACTAATCAGTTGTCAAACATTATGCGGAAATTAACCCCCTAGAATTTAAAAGTCATACTACCAAAACTTTAAAAATCAAGAGTACGCAGATGTAACCCCAAAACTTAATTAACTAAAAGGAAAGTGTCTAAGTATGGAATAGGGACTAGAAACGACAGATGAATCCATGGTAGCATGGACAATGAGCTCATCCTTGGATTCAAAAAGCACTAGGATCACAACTGAGGTATCATAGCAGCCGCTTTAGCGGTCTGACCAGCTATAACTGAGACACCATAGGATCCCAACCCACTATAGTGAGAATTATTCATCTCAATATAGCAGTGTGACACCCGCTATAGCAACTTGCACGGGACAAATACTGATAAATTCTCTCCAAACGTCCTCATTTCACAGCGCACCTTCAAACCTTGACATTCTAAATCAATCCCTTCACACCAAGTCCGATATCGGGAATTCTACTTACGTGAATTCACTTTCGAAAAGCCCGATGAATTTCTTAATGTCTTAGCTACTCAAAAACATGATCCGAGCTAAGACATAATACCTAATCCATTTTCGAATTTCCCTAGACCTCAACTCACTCATACTTCATTAGAGACTGGCCTAGGTTAAGATTTTTCAAGTCAATATCCAAAAAGTTTCTGACTCAAATCCTTCACCAAGGGTCTACCCATAACGACTAAAAAGGTTCTTTACAGGTGGTTATTATTTGTTGAAATACTAGATTCAAAAAAACAAATATACTTTAATTTGTTCAAGGTTTTTTGATCAATTTTCCTCCGAATTGTTCCACCTCATATCTACAGTACATAGTCTTCATTATACTCTATTTCTGAATACTTAACCTTAATTTCTTATCTAAAGTGGATGATTTAAAACATCTTATCGTAGATGATATATATATATATATATATAGGGTCATTATTCACTCTTCCATACCTAAGCAGAGAATAAAAAAGGATTACATAATCAAATTAAAGTAATTAAAACATGTAATTCATGGTATCTAATGTAAGTTTCAATTAGCTTCATCCCATGAAACTGAAACCGAAACTAGTTACTCTAGCAAAAGAAGTAACTATGTTGCATTTAAAAGAAAAAGCTCTCTGAGATGACTAACGAACATGATTAATAACTGAATAATAGGAAAAACATTCTATTCATTCATACCAAGTCATTTATTCTTTAAAATATTTTATATGTTCTCATCACTTTGGCTCTTTATTTCCATTTCTACACATCTTAAAATAACCCTTCTAGCTTAGTAACGCCGTTTTTAGGTGGTTATAGTGTATGTTGAGAATATAAAGTATGAAATTAGTTAGTTAGTTGATGAACAATAAAATTAGTTAGTTAGTTGTGAACAGTAAAGTTAGTTAGAAATTCAGTTAGAATCAAGTTTGTTGATTAGTGATTTTGTATATATTGCTCCACATTGTAATACTTGCTGTTTTAATTCATATTCAATAAAAGATATTTTTCTCCATGAATCTTCTCTCTCGATTGCTCTCTTTCTCAAACTAATGAGTTCTCCATTAATGGAGTTTGGGAGCTCACATTGTTGATTTTGTCATGGTATCAGAGCACATGGAATTGCTTCTATCTCCTTTTCGCTTCCATTTCGATCTGTGAGCTTCGTTTTTCTTTTATGTGAATTTTTGTTTGATTTGGTTGTTGTCGACTCGATCTTCGATCTACCAGTTTCCTTTTCCTTTTATGTGAATTCTGTTTGATCTGGTTGTTCTTGACTTGATCTTCTTCCCAATTTTCAATTCACCATGGTTGATTCTTCAGTTGATTCCATTCCAAATGCTTCTGCATCCACTGTTAGGGTAGAAATCCCTAGTCCTTTGTACTTTCATCTATCTAAGAATGCGAGTTCATCCCTATTACCTGCAGTTTTCGATGGGACTGGTTACAGATCCTGGAGAAGAGCAGTTCTCAGGGTTTTGTTTGTTAAAAGCAAGACAAGATTCATTAATGGGAAGGTTGTGAGACCTGATCCTAGCTTTCAGCAATGGGAAATGTGTGATGATATGGTCACATCTTGGATCCTGAACTCTTTGTCACCAGATCTGCATGATAGTCTGCAGTATGTCAACAATGCTTAGGAACTTTGGGGAGAATTAGAAGAAGGATACGATCAAACCAATGGTTGTAAATTGTACCAGCTTCAAAAAGAGATTAATGACCTTGTCCAAGGTACTCTGGATATCACTGGTTACTACACCAAAATGAAGAAACTCTGGGAAGAAATGAGCACTGTTGATTTCAGCTCTCAGTGCAATTGTGTGTGCACTTGTGGTGGTAAAACAAAATTGGTTAAGGCTGAACAAGATCACAGGCTTATACACTTTCTAATGGGTTTAAATGTGATGTATACTGCAGTTCGAGGCAACATTCTCATGATGAATACTCTACCAAGTATGGCCCAGGCTTTTGCCATCTTGTCCCAAGAAGAGAAGCAAAAAGAAGTAAAACCTCACAACTACACTGCCTTGGATTCAACCTCTCTCAATATTTTTGCCTCATCTAACAATGTTGCAGGTTCCAAAGGTCCTAAGACTAATTTTAATTCTAATAGGGGAAACACGGGACGTTATAGAAACTCAAACACAAATGTGTTTAGAGGAAATTCCAGTACTGGGAGGTCTTCATTGTTTTGTGATTTCTGCAAGAGAACAGGACACACTAAAGATATATGTTACAAGCTCCATGGTTATCCCACCAACTCTAAGTTCTCCAAGGGTAAAAGTTCAAATTCAGCAGCAAATGTGTGTACTCCTGAAGTTGACAGGAACCAATGTGAGGATGATAATGAACTGAGTAAACAAATGCCTTTGAATTTGTCTAAAAGCCAGTATGAGCAGCTGCTAAATCTTTTGGGATCTCTACATGCTAATCATGGAACCACCAACTCTGAGAATATGCTAAGTGGAGCTGTGAACCTGACAGGTATACTAGCTTGTTACTCTTCAATTACTGATATAGGTGATCTCTCTTGTAAATGTGTTATATTAACTGTTGGTTCCTGGATTATAGACTCAGGAATATCACATCACATCACATGACCTATAACAAAGCCACACTCACAAATATCAGCACACTACCATAGCATTTCTTAATTACCTTACCAAATGGTTATAAAGTTAAAGTGACTGAAATTGGTGATGTTTGTTTAAATCCAGTACTGACTTTAAGGAAAGTAATGTTTGTGCCTAGTTTTAAGTTCAATTTAATCTCAGTTCACTGTCTTGCATTACAACTCAAAGGTGTAGTCAGTTTTAACACTTCTTCTTGTCTATTGCAGGGTCCTTCTTTGAAGAGCCTTCTGGAACTTGGTAGAGCTAAAAATGGTCTATACTTCTTGTGCTCTATGTGCCACAACTGTCATCCTCCTTCTGCTGGCAGCAAAGAGACTCATGTTACTGCAAAGTTTTTCCCTAGTCATAGCAGTCATTCTCTAGTTAAGTGTACTAAAAGTTCAGCTGACAATGTATGTCAAGCTTCATCTTCATCATCTACTGTAAAATACTCTCCTTCTATCAATAAAGAAGTATGTTCAGTTTCTAATTCTGCCTTTTGTTCTAATGTTGATTGTTCCCCTGTTGAGACTTATACTGATGAATTCTTATGGCATGCTAGACTAGGCCATGTACCTTTTGTAAAAATGAAAAACATTTCCACTATACCTATCCATTTTTTCACAAAACAGCCTTTTACTTGTGCTATATGCCCTATGACCAGGCAAACTAGAATGCCATTTCCTGAGAGCACAACCTCCACCACCAAAGCATTTGAATTGCTTCACATTGATCTATGGGGTCCATACCACATTCCCACTCATGATGGCTACAACTATTTCTTGACCATGGTAGATGACAACACTAGATCAACTTGGACACAATTACTTAAATGCAAAAGCAATGCCTTACAATCAAAGCCTTCATCTCACTCATAGAGAATCAATTTCAAACCAAATTAAGAGTCATCAGGTCTGACAATGGTTTGGAGTTTACCTCCAATGAAGCTAGCCAGTTTTTCCAAGAACACGGGATACTACACCAAAGGTCTTGCCCCTACACACCCCAACAAAATGGTGTGGTCGAGAGGAAGCATAAGTACCTTCTTGAAACAGCTAGGCCCCTCCTTTTCCAATCTAAATTACCTATGAGGTACTGGGGGGAATGTGTCCTAACTGCTACATACATCATTAACAAATTACCTACCAAACTCTTGAAAAATAAATCCCCATATGAATTATTAAATCACAAACACCCTACATATTCTCACCTTAGAAGTTTTAGTTGTCTATGTTTTCCCACTACTTTAAAAAACTCATAAGGACAAATTTGAGCCACGGGCTACACCACATATATTTGTTGGCTATCCTTTCAATACAAAAGGTTACAAGGTTTTGGATTTAGCTACCAAAAGAATTCATGTGTCTAGGGATGTTGTTTTCCATGAATCCATCTTTCCCTTTGTAATTGCTCCTGTTGGCTCCAGTTTTACTTCTGTTTTGAATTTACTTGTTAATCATTCTACCAATTTAACTAGTATGCCTAGTACAATCAACAATTTTGATACTGATGATTTACTGGATACAAAAACATCACATCATGTCACAGATAACCAAGTAACCATTAACACTGAAGCCCCAAACATCACTACTGCACCATCCATACCTGCACCTGTTTCATCATGTGATGCTCCAAATGCCCCTAGAAGAAAAACTAGGTCCCTTCATACCCCCACTTATCTAAAAGACTACAACTACACTTTGCCTAACCTACACTCTTCTACATCTGCTGCATCAAGCTCACACCCACACCACTCTCTCACCTCTTTTGCAACTAACCATGATATATTTGCCTCACTTCTTTTTGTCCTGATAGCCAGCAGTTGGTTGAAAACATTACACATGACTGTGAACCTTGTTCATATGAAGAGGCAATCTTGTCTCCTGCCTGGCAGAAGGCAATGACACAAGAGTTTGAGGCATTATATGCCAACAATACTTGGGAATTGGTACCTCTGCCCAAAGGGAAGAAAGCCATTGGTTGTAGGTGGGTGTATAAGATCAAACACAAGGCAGATGGGAGTGTGGAAAGATTCAAGGCAAGGTTGGTAGTTAAAGGATACACTTAACAAGCTGGGATAGACTACATTGAGACTTTTTCTCCTATGGTTAAAATGACCACCGTTAGAACATTGATCACTTTGGCTTTTAAGAGAGGCTGGAATTTGTATCAGCTAGATGTCAACAATGCCTTCCTTCATGGTGATTTGAATAAGGAAGTGTATATGACATTACCACAAGGTCTTATGGTAGATGGTATTGACATGGTGTGTAAATTGAAAAAATCATTGTATGGCTTGAAACAAGCTAGTAGACAATGGTATGATAAGTTGGCAAGCAGTCTTTGTTCTAGAGGATACACACACTCAAATAGTGACTATTCACTGTTTTATAAAAGAAAAGGATGCTCTTCTTTGGTCTTTGTTGCAGTATATGTTGATGATGTAATCTTAACTGGACTGACCTAGAAGAAATTGACTCCTTGAAGTCTTTTCTACATGATCAGTTCAAGATAAAAGATTTGGGTAAATTGCATTATTTCCTGGGGTTAGAGATATTGTATAGGCATGATGGTGTTTTGATTTCACAAAGAAAGTTCACCACTGATCTTCTGAAGGAATTTGATTATTTGAATTACAAAACTATTGCATCACCACTGGACTGCACTGAAAAATTGAATGTCACTGATGGCCAAGTTGTTGTATGATCCTACTTTTTACAGAAAATTAGTAGGTAAGCTTAATTTTCTCACAAATACAAGGATGGA
The DNA here is from genome assembly GCA_036250505.1 of Solanum acaule. NCBI lineage: Eukaryota > Viridiplantae > Streptophyta > Magnoliopsida > Solanales > Solanaceae > Solanum > Solanum acaule. Next base: position 31,879 of record JAJOOR010009126.1, read on the forward strand.
TATATCTTATAGTGTACAACACCTCAGTCAGTTCATGCAGACTCCTAGAGAACCACACTTGAAGGCAGCTTACCATGTTCTCAGGTACTTGAAGCAGGATCCTTCATTGTGCATTTTCATCTCCAATACTCCTGCACTCAGTGTCAAAGCTTTTTGTGACTCGGACAGAATACAGAGCTGTAAGACAGGTGGTAGGGGAACTGGTCTGGCTTGAGAGGTTGCTGGATGAATTATCAGTAAAGTGTCCTTTGCCCATACAAGTTTTCTGTGACAGTCAAGCAGCAATGCATATTGCCAAGAATCCAGTCTTCCATGAAAGGACTAAACACATAGAAATAGACTGCCATTTTGTTTGAGATAAACTTCAAGAAGGTCTGATTTCACTTCACCACATCCCCATAGAATCCCAGTTGGCAGACATCTTCACCAAGGCCCTAACTAGGGTTAAACACACTACTTTATTACACAAGTTGTCTGTAATTGCATCACCTCCAACTTGAGGGGGGGGGGGGGGGGGTTGAGAATATAAAGTATGAAATTAGTTAGTTAGTT
>JAJOOR010009127.1:0-23506 GCA_036250505.1 Solanum acaule
CCCCCCCCCCCCCCCCCCCCCCCCCCCCCCCCCCCCCCCCCCCCCCCCCCCCCCCCCCCCCCCCCCCCCCCCCCCCCCCCCCCCCCCCCCCCCCCCCCCCCCCCCCCCCCCATCTTTAATTATATATTTTTTCTTCTTTTTCCCTTTAATCAACACACGAATGTAGAAATTATAGAAAGATCCATATTTTCTTGTACTATATTACACAAAAGAAAAAAAAAACAGAAGATTAGTGTGCTTTTTAAAAAGCCTTAAACCACATCCATTGGATCTAAATAAGTAAATAGAGTTATTATCTATACATAAAGCAAAAAAGAAAGAAAGGAAAAAAAAGGACAAATTAAAGAAGGCCAAAATGGCAAACAACAAATCACAAAAAAGTCAATTCAATTAGATCAGATCAATCTTGGGATTTAATTTTTTTAGGGTATGGTCAAGAGCTGGAATCCAAATCCAATGATTGAATATACAAAGTTTTGCCTTCTTAGTGCACTACATTCACTTGGTCTGCTCCATTTCTAAAGATTTCAAAAGACTCAAAAAAAATTAGATTCCAACTTATATATATAAATAATAATAATAATAAAAAAATGCACTAGTAAGTAGCAACTATACTAGGCTTTTTAGCTTTTGATCAAGTCATTGTAATAATTGAACGGATAATTATTGATCGTGGTGGAGTGATAAGTACTCTGATCTTTTATCCTTAACTAAAAATTTCAGATTCAATACCTAAATAAGAAATTATTTTTGATAGAGAGCGCTTTACCCGAAATATTAGACTTTTCGGCACCTTACCCTCTATTTCTAAGGGTTCCAAAAGACTCAAAAACTAGAGTGCAACTTATATTTATACACTAGTTAGAACTATATTAGGCTTTTTATCTTTGGATCAAGTCTATGTAATAGTTGAATCGAGAATCACCAAAGATCGCAATGGAGTGGTAATCACATCTTATATTTGGGAGGTTTTCAAGGATGATTCATTTAATCAGTGTGGCCTTCTCTTTAAGAAGTAATCAATAATAACGGTGAACTCCTCCTCATAAAAGAGTTAAATATTCATATCGGTAGATCCCTACTCGAGGGATATCGGTAACTGTATGCTAGTTCTACCTTCTCACTAGCAAGGGCTTTATCGGTAATCTGTAATTACAAGGTGCACCAATAGTCTAACAAACCCGCCGTTAGCTACGGGACTCATCAAGGTCTACTCCCATTTATACTTTTCTTATAATCAGTAGAAGCATTTAAAAATCGAACAGAACATTTAAATCTTATCAAATCATATTATTTCAAGTTGTATTTGATAGGGAGCGTTTTACCATCAAAATTGAACTTTTCAATATGATCTGGATTAATCAAGCCTAAAACGAATACTAAATACCCCCGGGTGGAGGACAATAATAAAACTTGAACAGAGACTCTAACTATAAAGTAACAAGGAGTCTTAGTAACTCAGTTGATTGACTATCTGAACTTTTAAAAGCGTTCAATTCTCTCCCTTATAATCACCTCCCCATTTTACCCTTTAAAAAAAAAACTATAAAGTAACAGTTCCCTATGTTCTTTCTTTAACTAATTAGGTTACATTATCACATGAAGAATTATTAAGGGCTTAAAGTTGGAGCTGTGTGTATATTCATTATGCATATATAGGAATCGATTTGATTCTAGTGTAGGGGAAAGCTATATGGTTTGAAGGGTTCAATTTAATTATCTTTGTCAGAACATAATTATACTGAGCAATTAAGATAATATATATATATAAAAAATTGAATTCCCTTGACATAATTAAAATTTCTAGTGTAGAAATGAAGATGGTTCAAACATATTTTAATCGTATTGAAGATTAGTTCAGAATCAACGTAGAAAACGTAAATTGTTTAAGATAAAGACTTTATATTTGTACATATACAAATTTTTAGAATTCTTTTGAAATACGTAAAACTTTTAGTGTAGCAACAAAAGTGGTTCAAAAATTACTCGTATTGGAGATTAGTTCAGAATTGACGTAGGAAATGTAAATTGTTTAACTTTGAGTAGTATTTACTAGATTTATATATGAAATTATGAGTGAATTATTTTATGAAAAACTACGGGTTTGACTATCATGTTTAATATTTTTAAATTTCTGACTTCGCCACTAATTAATAATACAAAATAATGGTGTGTTGATCATGTTGTGTATAGTTGAAGTTGGAAAAATTAAAAAGGACAAAGGGTATGATTGGATTCTGTAATATTTTAATTATATGGCTAAGATGTGTGAAAATCAAGAAAAAAGAGGTAGTAATAGAAGTATCTTTTTCTTTTCTTTTTTTTCTTGCTTTAATATATTCCATTACAAAGTAAAAAAGGAGATTCTAGGATGATGCATGATGCCTAATATTGAGTAGCAAATATGAGATCAAAAAGTCACTTAAACTAAAGTATTCTTGACATTGATCATCAATTATTATTGTGCAATAGGACCCCATATATAATAAATAAATATATACAAGAAGATATCTCTTTCTCACAAATCGAAAAGCATTTAAAGGAAAAGAAGATACCACTCAAGGTTACGATTAAACGGTGAGTATTTCTTTATTGTTAATCAGAGCTATCTGAGTTGAACTTTCAATACAGATTTGTATTTAGTATGAAGCGCTTTTTAGCGTAATTCATTAATCGAGCTGCAAAATAGATACTAAATATCGGATATAAAATAAAAATTTAAAAAGGAAAAGAAAAGATGAGGGAAGAATATATGGCCTCATAAGGAATCCAAAAAAGTGAAATGAAAGGAACTAGTCACAATCCCAACAAAGAATATAATTCATATCTTATCTCCCCAGCTGTTTTTATTTTTACACCTTTGGAACATATACATATATACACACACACACAATTGCCCTATTGAAAATGACACAAGCATTATGTCATTCTTACCTATCTTAATCTAATAGTATCATTTTCTTCTTTTTCAAAAAAAAAAAAAATTAAAAATTGTTGGACTTGAATGTTATTCATGACTAGGCAATATAAAATGATTGGAAGTGTAAATACATAATGGAAAATAAAAATCATGATATTGCCTATTAGGAATGAATATTGCACCTACATGCTATGGCATTGCTGGTGCATTTTTGAAGTATCTGATACATATATAATACAAGCAACATAGGCCCTAGAAAGGAGCAAATTTAAGATGAACTTTTTTTGAATTTGAATTTAAATTCGAATTCTATCCCATCCCATCTAATTTACTGAATTCAAAATTTATTATTTATACTTATTTAATATAGGTACGAATAAATTCATAGTTTCTTCACTAGATAGTTTCTTTTATTGGCTAAGCAAAATGTTCTAATCATTGAACAGACTGGTCATGTTTAGTTAAAATTCCTTTTCTCTTCATTAATCATGATAACTAAGTAACATGATTAAGATTCCTAAATTTCCATATAATAATTAAACATTTGGTGTAAGACCACATCCAATGTGGAGCACCCATGCAGTCAAATTTTCAACCTATTTTTTTTGTTGTTGTTATATAATGAATATTTGTTATCAACTCTATATAATGATGAAGTAGCGATGAATTATCAAAAATCATAGTAGCTATGAACCAATTAACAACAGATTATTGAATATTTGTCATTAACTCTATATAATGATGAAGTATCGAAATCTTAGTAGCTACGAACTGTTTAGCAACAAATTATTATATCAATTTTCTTGAAGGATAGAATCATAGAAAGATGAAGGAAGTTTAGTTTTTTTTTCTTTTCTCATGTCAAAAATGTTTTAAGTGTGAATATAAGAAACTTTTTCAAGGAATTTTATGAGTTGGATATATAATTGTTTTTTTTTTCTCTTTTCACCAAGGCAATCAATATCCCACTTACTTATGTACTGTCTGTTAATATTAGCACATCTATGTTTACAAGACCCCACTATTTCAGCCATGAAGACAAAACAAAATCATTAGAAAAATATTCCTTGCATGTTATTTTGGACAAGGATTAGTAGTGTCACAATTTCCTCAGATGGTTTATAGGACATCAACTCAAGTGAAGCAACTTCACACTTATAAAAACAATTTTTAGCGGCAATAAATATGTACATTAATAGAAAGTGTTAAAGTCGTTATCAGCATTAGTTAATTGTCATTGGATTCAATGTTGATATAGACTTTAGAGACATTTACAAAGAGTGCTAATTACTGTTAAAGATTATTTTTGATATAGTGTTGTCCTAAAACAACCATAGATAAAATAAATTGAGTCTGAATTTTCACTAAATAGATTGAAAATAAAAATAAGTAAATAAAAGATGAAGTCAAGCAAATTCAACATGTATCATATAAAAATACATACATATATAAAAAGTGTTATTTTAATTTCTAATATTAAAATACACAATAACATTAACATAAAGTAATTTTGACCTGATACTACAAAGAAGGTTCGAATGAATCTCCTGACATCTCAGCTCTACACATGGCTCCAATGACATTCATTTCTTGATATATTCAAAGTCCGTTTTAAGTTATATACACTAACAATAGAAATATCTATTATGCAACTTGTAACATGTTAGAGATATCAATTTTTTTTTTTATCAGATTATCAACTAACTTGAAATAACAACTATGTGTATCACATACCCTTCAAAGGGCATGAAATAACAACTTGGTCATAAATTATTTTTATTTCAAATATTTTTTTCATGTGCATGATTTGCATTCCAATTACCTCAGCATATAAAAATCAGATATTGTACCCTATGAAATAGTTCCTATTGATTTGCCTGATAGATGTCTTAATAGCTATACTACAAAAGATGAGAATAGACAAATTTTGATGTCATTCACCAAAAAATTGGTTGAAATTAATAAAGGACACAAGAACAAAATCTCTCTCAAGCCAAAAATTGTTTGATGTACACTTTTGGTTTTAGTTGTACTGGTCAAAATTGTTCTTGGAAGAATATTTTCTTAATAGAAATAGATAGTGTGGAGGTCATGTGGCAATTCATTTCTCCCCAAGAATGTTTATGTTGATCGGAAGATTTTTTAGTTGGCTAGAATTTATTATTTTAGCGAAATTAAATCTTGTGAAATCATATTGAAGATTTGACGATACGTTTTGTGTCTAATTTAAAGAAAACTGATACTTTATTTACCAACCACATATTCTTTAGCAAGAAATTCAAAATATATGTTATTTTAAAAATTTAAAGATGACATTAGTTATTTTTCCTCAATTTGACTATTACTATTCCCAAGAAAAAAAAATATATAGCCATTGCCCATAATTAGTCATTTAAGGATATGATATTAGGGTAATTTAGTCGAACTCCCCTTTGTGATTCATGAATTAATAAGTTTTATGTTACCTACTAGCCGATCATAACTCCTCTTTATTCGATCTTGAGACTGATAATATGAGCAAGCTTATACAAGTGGAGTTAATTTAGGATTCACATAGCCACCACAACTTGTTTGGTATTGAGGCCTAATTATAACTTCAGTGGATCAAGCAAATGAACGATTTTATTCACACATTATACTAAAACATCAGCTTACAACCTGTTTTTCAACTCACTTTCCATTTTTGAGACGGTAGTATATTCAATCATGAACAATATTCAAATATTCTTTGCCAAACGTATAACCAAACACAACTCCATCTTCAACTCCAACCACATCAATTCCATAAAGTGAAAAATATTTGGAATTTATGACCAAATGTCTACTTATAATATGATTCTTGGGAAACAAATTGAGTACAAAGACTTTGGGTGAAATGAAATTCCTGGAAGTTCTTTTTACACCTACATTTTCCCAATATTTTCTTATTAATGGACTTTTGACATATTCTAAAAAAAAGTTGTTAGTTAAGGAAATTCCTATCTATCTCTAAGATGTCTGAATTTTTTAAAAACTCCATAGACATGCAAAAGAGAAACGTTATTCTATCTCTTTATAATAAACAAATTTATTTTTTAAGTTAGTTATTACATATAATTCCACTTAGGAAAAGTTGTTTGTTGCGATTGAAATTTATAGTACTTCCTTTGAAATATATTGGTTATCAATTTACAGGCCATCCTTAATAACTGCCATGGGGACAAAGTTTGATGACGATAGAAGAAATGCTAATTTTGACCATCAAGACCAGAAAATAAAATAAAAGTGAACGTGGTAAAATAAGTTTATGAAAATATAATTTGTCCGATTTATTTAAGTTCGGGAGGGTTCATGAGTTGATATATATAACTCAAATTGGCCTATAAAATTTTTGTTAAAATATTTTCTCATTTGATATGTTATATATAGTAATAATAAAGAAAAATAATAATTTTATCAGAGATTAAAAAATTATATAACAAAGAAGATAAAACAATTAAAATATAGTAAAAATTATTCAAATTAAGTTATGACTCATATTTTAAGCCAACCGAATTCAATCCAAGTAACTTTTGAATCCAATTATTAATTCAACTCATTTTACCTCGTTTAAATGCAGCACAACCCGCTAAAATATAATAAGAATTGTGTGAATTGGATTATGATTCACATTTTAGTACAACTTAGTTTAATCTAAGTAACTTTTGAATCCGTCAATTATTAGTTCAGTGCATTTTACCTCGTTCAAATTCAGCTCAGCCCGTTCATTTAACATAATCCATCGGAATAAAATGATGATGATGGATGAGAGCTAGCTAGTAGTTGCATTTATAAGTGGCTGACACCTCAGATCCACTTAATGCTATAATTATCTTATGCTTTCCATCTTTGTGGAGTGTTCAGGTAGTTGTTACACAAAGGCACTTCCTTTTATTCACCTTTTTTTTTGGAATTAATGTCAAAAGATATTCCACTAAATTTGATGTCTGTCCTTGCCTCTCTTATTCTTAGAGAAAAAGAGGGGGGAAAAAAATTGAGGTACTAAATTAAAATGATAATGTATAGATGATGTGACACAAGACATGAGCTATCACTTGAGAGAAAAATTAAATGAGATCGCCCTCCCAATTCGAAGCTTTTTCCTGGAAGTTTCAACTTTGTTGATTATGATAACAGTCATCACTATAAGCAGACTCATGACTATGACAGGGCGGTACGCTTTGCTCTCTCGCGATCCCTACTCTAATCAAAAGACTAAAGGCTCCTACTAAAGACAGGTCGTCAAACTATGACCTAGAGTTTCGCCTTTTAAAGCGTCAGTAGTGTAGGGCGATATTTCACATATCTTTAGTTTAAGATTACAAGATTCAAAAGTCTATTTTACTTTCTTAAACATCGTGTCAAATCAAAACAAACAAATAAATTAAAACAGAGAATACATACATATATATTCAGAAGATTTCGCCTATATGGAGGAACACCTACCCTAACACCCTACTGCTATTCCAAACATGATAAAATTGACCTATTTTATAGCTCAAGTTGTTTAGTGCACCAAATGATACATGCAATTTGTTGTTTTCGTTAAGTTTTTTTTTTTTTTTGTATTTCTCCTAGTGAAGCATTTCATGAGCTAGAACAAATAGGGATAATTACGGGTCTAAACCATTTGGCTATTTAATTTAAAAAATAAATATAAAGTGTATAGACTGTATATATTTTAAATATACATATAATATACATATTTATACACAATATATGTATACTAATAATGTATATATTATGTATATTTCAGACATATTAGTAATCAAGCTGATCAAATGATATATATCGGTAACTATCCCAATTAAATATCCTTTCTGGTTTTCACTCTTCATTTTAATTTCAATATGAAAAAGTATCCATTGTTTGCTTTATTCTAAATTCACACGTATTTTTCCAAAAGGCCTCAAACTATATATATTAATATAAGTATCCATATATCTTATAGTATACATGTTTTCTTTTTCATATTAACTTTTAATGTAAGACTTCGATCACATATCCAACTATTTGTCCCTTGAACTAAATACGAGATTCTTCATCACCAAGATTCATGAACTTAATTAATATCTAGAAATTTATCTTTGATAAAACTACTCTCCGCCATTTTCGTGCTCATCTCATTGAGCTATCGAGGCAACCAAAGACAATCTTAATATGTGCAATATATTCTAATTTGGAACTCTAAGTCTTATCTATGGTGTTAGTTTAATAAAAATCCTTAGTAGAGGAAACTGGACAGGTACTAAGTGTCAAATGTTCAGATTTGATGATTAAAATAGGTTGAGTTAATAAATAAAGAGATACTTATCTATATGTATTACCTAAACAAACAATTTACAATGACCCAATAATTTTTTAAATTAAAAATAACCAATATATGTTAACATTGAATTTCATGAAGCAAATCTATTTGGAAGTTATTTTTTTGTACCTTCTTTCCTGAGCTACCATAGAACCCTCTTCATTTTCCTATTTTTAATTTTTAAAATAAGTATATAACATGATGTATAGAAATGTATATATGTGTATATACAAAATTATATATTATACATGCGTCCTTATATATTACATATACATTGTACAAGCAATGTATAAATTAATATATATTACATATACATAACATATACATTGTATATAAAATATATAAATAATGTATATACTGTATATAATCATGTATAAACATTGTATAACTATGTTTAACAATGTATCCACACTATTAGTATAAGTTTTGGATCAAGAGTTGAATGCATTAGAAATTGATACTGTAAAGAAGGAGTTTATCTAGAAATTATCTACTTCAACAAGTCATGTTATACAACCTGTATCTTATCAATACAATGAATATTACAATTTCCATATTTTTAAAATTCTAGACAAGGAATCTCTTTCTCTGGATATACTCGAAACAAGAACTATAATCTCTCTATTAAAAAAAAATCAAGGGTTTTTGAGCTTCATCTCGAATTTTGATAGATTTTAGTCCAAGAACTTGAAGTTTGTTCTAAAAAATTTGTCTTGATCTTCGAATGCTTAGAACACTAGAATTAATACTTGCAACTTGTAGAGAAATTTATGGTGTTTGATCTACAAGCTCTCTCTATCACTTAACCAAACCATATCAAATATCATGCTTCTTTTTGTATAAGTTTCGCTGTCATCTGATTTATCACCATCATAATTTGCCATCATAATTTGCAATTATTAGATTTCGTGTGATCTCTAATCTCTTGATATTTCAATCCCTAACAATTTTGACATGAGACGTTATCCTATCGTCTTTTGAAGATTGTGTCATTTTTTTTTATAAACGAACTAGTAAAAAATATAGTCTAATACCTCAAGTAATTATTGTTTCGTTGATTCACCGATGTAATAATAACAATGATCTTTTTGTTAGGGGAAAGATACATTAGAGAATATATGTATTTTTGCTATCTATATATATTCAGTGTCTTTGTTAGAGTCTGACTAAATTGAATTCGCGCAGAAAAGTCCCGCATTTGAGGTAAACCGCTCCATAACAAAGGCGACTTTGTACTCAGGGGAACTCGAACCTAAGACCTCTGATTAAGAATGAAGGGAGTACTTACCACTCAACTATATACATCTCTTGTTGGTGAATGAATACAAGGGTTATTAACATATGAATAAGCGTAGATATAGATAAAATTATCTTTAATGTACTATATCAAATTCTGAATAAAAACTAATTTCAAAATAATTGATCCTAACAAAACTAATCTGAAAATTCTTTAGGGAAAATTATATATAATAGCAAACTATTGATTCAAATTAAATGTTATAAATATACTTTGATTTAATTGTACCCTATAGCAAACTATTGCTATTTTCGCCACTCTCCCTGGTGGAATCGCGCTCGCCACTCTCGTTTGGTGGCAGTCTCGCTCGCCTCTCTCGCTTTTATACAAACACAAATGTATGAAATGTGTTTGTGTTTGTATAAAGCGAGAGGAAATTGTATATATGCATATCTTTTAGTTCCCCTCTCTCCCCTCTCCCAGTTCTCGCTCGTCATTCTCCCAAATCTCGCTCGCCACTCTCGCCTCTCTCGCTTATACAAACAGAAACGAAATGTATAAATTGCGCTTCTGTTTGTATAAAGCGAGAGAAAATTGTATATACACATGCAAATACATATATATTCGTCATATACACTTATAATTCTACAATACAAATATTTCCCTACACAGTTTTGTTTTGTCTTTCTCTCTTTCTCATTTTATACATACACAGATTATACAATTGATCTTTTGTATACAACTGCTTTCTTTTGTATATGTATAGCGAATTATACAACTGCTTTCTTTGTATATGTATAGCAAATTATACAACTGTTTTTTTTGTATATGTATAGCGAATTATACATATATGTTTGCTATGGAACGCAATTATGCAAACTTTGCTATAATATACAAATATGAATTTTGTATCTGCTATATATGAAAGTTACTCTATTATTTATTTTAATATTACTAGCTAATACATTACATTAAATATAATTTTTATACATTCTAGCAAACGAACAGGAAGAAGCCTTCAATTGGAAGCAAAAGGAACAGAAGTAAATGAAGAAACTAATGCTTTGTGCTTCTTATCTATATTCATTAATTGCTTCAAAAATGACAAAATAGTAGTACTATAGTTGTAGGCCAAAAAGGTATATATCTTATAATGTGATGTACACAAATCATCAACTAGTTTTTTAACCTTACTTTCTTCAACCTTTTAACTTGCAAAGTTGTTTGATTGATTTTGACCCCACTTTCTCAACTTGTGAACCACATTTTAAGGCATCTACATATGCACTAACTCAAGTTCCTTATATTTCCCTCTTCTTACCTTATCCATCTTATTATTATAAGATAAATGTAATTACATATATGGTCATTGAATTTATGGTATTATTATTACTATTTTTAAAAAGTGATCATTTTTTTTAATTTTTATAATTTTTAAAAAATAAAGTCCAAAAATGTATTAATTGTTATTATTTTTAGAGTTATTCTTTTTTTATAGTGTTTTTAACTGCTTTTAAAACTCATATATGTTTATCTCTACTTTTAAGAAGAGTTTGGGTAGAATAAAATAGGTAATATTGATAAATTATTCTTTAGTTAATGTCTTTAAATATCTTTCGTAAGAATTGTGATACGTACACCTCGATAATTTGTTTATATTAAAAACTAGAGAGAGTGTCAATAAAAAATTTAAAGTTCAAAATTAACGTTAAAACATGTACTATCAACCAATCAGTTATGCTATAATTGGATCAATTATAAGGATATTGTCTTATCTATCTCTAATAATAGGAAGAACTTGAGAAAATTTCATCAGGTGATCAATTTGTTTCATATGCTTAAGTTTTGGTATACAAAATTATCCGATCCAATAATACTTATATTAGTAAGAAATAGAATATCTCATAATGAATAGTCAGGATGCGCGCATGAACAAATCTAGGATGATGGGAGTGAGTTATGAAAAGTTAATAACTTTTATCCAAATTTTATATTTAAATTGAGAAATTTCTTAAAATATATAAGAAATATATTGTTGGAAACCAATATCAAAGTTGTCTCATGATCCAGTAGAATTAGCTTTAAGTTTTGCTATCCTTCTTGAGTATAAGGATTTGATTTCTCTCAGACACATAATAAAGTTTGAGTTGGGATAAAAAAGAATACCTAATTAAAGTATCTTGATTTTTTAAGTTTCTTTATCTGAATTATCAAGTATGTGAGTTTCCTAATTGAATTATCGCCAAATATTTATCCAAATAAATATCAATTATCAGTTGTTCACCTTTCAACCTGAACGACTATAATATCAAAAAGGAAAAAAGTAAAGAACTGAAAGTTAACGTATGTTTTCATAAACATTTAGTAATATAGATAGAAAATTCACACATCTGATCATTCAAGAAAACATTCAGATTTGAAACTCAAGAAAACAAAATACTTTAGATACATTTTTTATTTTCCACTTGTAAATTTTTTAAGTTATTGAAAATTCATAAACTTCGAATCATGAATATACGCGTAAATTGATTCAAACGCAACCATTTTGAAGCAAAAAAGGTAACAAGGAGTCTCCTTGAGTCTTTTTTTGATACTCCAATATATAAAGAAGTGAAGAAACTAGTTGGGAAAAAATTCCAAAGGTATTAAAAAGCAAGCATTTTGTATAAAAGAAAAAGATACGATAATCCCTTCAAAGTTCTTATCTATTACAAAAATCACATATTGTCCAAAAATGTATTAATTGTTATTATTTTTTAGAGTTATTCTTTTTTTATAGTGTTTTTAACTGCTTTTAAATCTCATATATGATTATCTCTACAATTAAGAAGAGTTTGGGTAGAATAAAATAGGTAATATTGATAAATTATTCTTTAGTTAATGTCTTTAAATATCTTTCTTAAGAATTGTGATACGTACACCTCGATAATTTGTTTATATTAAAAACAAGAGAGAGTGTCAATAAAAAATTTACAAGTTCAAAATTAACTGAAAAACATGTACTATCAACCAATCAATTACTCCCTCTGTCCCTAATTACTTGTCCACTTTTCCTTTTATAGTTGTCCCTAATTACTTGTCCATTTTGACAAATCAAGAAAGGACAAATTATTTTACCTATTATACCCTCAATTAAATGACTAATTACTTTGAAAAATGCAGAACTTTTCATCCACTTCATAATTAATAGGGGTAAAATGGTAAACTCACTATATCATTAATTGATTTATTAATAGGTGTGTCAATTTAAAAATGGACAAGTAATTAGGGACAGAGGGAGTATGTTATAATTGGATCAATTATAAGGATATTGTCTTATCTATCTCTAGTAATAGGAAGAACTTGAGAAAATTTCATCAGGTGATCAATTTGTTTCATATGCTTAAGTTTTGGTATACAGAGTTCTCCGATCCAATAATACTTATATTAGTAAGAAATAGAATATCTCATATTGAATAGTCAGGATGCACACATGAACAAATCTAGGATGGTGGGAGTGAGTTTTCGAAAAGTTAATAACTTTTATCCAAATTTTATATTTAAATTGAGAAATTTCTTAAAATATACTATAAGAAATATATTGTTGGAAACCAATATCAAAGTTGTATCATGATCCAGTAGAATTAGTTTTAAGTTTTGCTATCCTTCTTGATTATAAGGATTTGATTTCTCTCAGACACATATAATAAAGTTTGAGTTGGGATAAAAAAGAATACCTAATTAAAGTATCTTGATTTTTTAAGTTTCTTTATCTGAATTATCAAGTATGTGAGTTTCCTAACTGAATTATCGCCAAATATTTATCCAAATAAATATCAATTATCAGTTGTTCACCTTTCAACCCGAACGACTATAATATCAAAAAGGAAAAAAGTAAAGAACTGAAAGTTAACGTATGTTTTCATAAACATTTAGTAATACAGATAGAAAATTCACACATCTGATCATTCAAGAAAACATTCAGATTTGAAACTCAAGAAAACAAAATACTTTAAATATATTTTTGATTTTTCACTTGTAATTTTTTATAGTTATTGAAAATTCATAAACTTCGAATCATGAATAGACGCGTAAATTGATTCAAACGCAACCATTTCAAAGAAAAAAAAGGTAACAAGGAGTCTCCTTGAGTGTTCTTTTGATACTCCAATATATAAAGAGACTAGTTGGAAAAAAATTCCAAAGGTATTAAAAAGCAAGCATTTTGTATAAAAGAAAAAGATACGATAATCCCTTCAAAGTTCTTATCTATTACAAAAATCACATATTTTTTTTAATTTTACAAAAAAATATTATTTTTAAAAAAATAAAAATCTAGACAGCTGTTAGATGAATAAACGAGAGCCACGAAAATATTAAGATTCTTTAGAAAGTGGGCCAGTGGGACCATTTGGGGACAACAAGGTAATGGTTGTCTGTGCTACACGTGTCAATCACTAAGAGCTTGATTTTCACTTTACTTTTTATTATTAGATACTGGGGACCACAACATTCTATCTGACTGCTGTTGAGCTGGCAACGTCTGGTGGCTGTTTTTATTACACGTCAAATACCATATCACGTGATATAATTATCGATGAACCAATCGATATCCCCCACGTGTATCCTTTTGATCCTCCTATCGTTGCCGTTTATGTGATGTTGTTTGACTTGACCTACATATTTCTTCTAGTTTGATCCTCCCTCCGTCGTAGTTTATTGTTTGACTTGACACAAAGTTTAAGAATGAAATAAAGAAAAAAAAATTGAGGTTTATAATCTAAAACAAGTTATAAATGTTTATGTGATTAGAATTTAGTAAAACTTAACTGGCTTTTGACATAAGTTTGAAAGGATAGGAAAAAGCTCTATATGATATCTCATTAAGGATAAAATGAATATTTAAAAATTAAATTGTTATTAAATATAGAAATGTTTTTTTTTGGGATCGACTAGAAAGCAAAATGTGTCATATAAATTGAGATTGAGGGAGTAATACTTGCTCGAATATAATACTCTCTCTGTTTTGATTTGATACGAAATTAAGAAATTTTTTGAGTCTTTTGATGCTAAATTAAAAATATGTAGAATATATTGATTTTATTTCAAGAGGAATTGAGTCGGAAGGAGTAATATTTTATAAGTATTTGAATTACTCTGACATTTTACTTTATCAATTTTATTAAGACCTTATTTGTTTGTAATTTGTAGTTAATAAATGTCTTAATTTTAATATTTATATTTGGATATTTATATTTTCATATTAAAAACGTCTTTAACTTTTTCTACCTGAACAATTCAGTAATTAGTATTTCCAAAAATTAGCTTGAACTTCAATCCTCGCAAATACTAAACTTTTGTAATTGGATTATTGATAAAATATCAAATAATAATTTGAGGATTGTTTCAAGTGAAACAATTTCCATCCACAAATTTTACTTTAGAAAAAGTTCTAGTAAAATTCATATCAAAATAAATTTATCAATTTTATATTTTAAATCTTCTATTTTTTCAATTTCAAAATATTGTCCAATTCATGATTTTAATTATTTCAGTAATTCATTTTCAACCTATCAAATTTTGGACAAACTTTAGAAGTTGTTGTCAAATGTTTTTTTCTTCTAGACTTAAAACGTAAGGATAGTACTTGTGCATTTTTAATCAAGACAAAATGTCAAAACATATAAAGCAACTTTTCTTATCTCTTTATCAAAATATATCCTATAGTTTCATTGGAGGATTGACAAAGATGATAAAAAGTAACGAGAATCGAAATCACACTTAATATGAGTTTTGATGTTTAGTTGAACTTTTATTTATAAATTTAACTATACTTTTAGGAAGTTTTGTTTATGGATAAGTATCTTTTACGAATGATTTAAATCTAATAGAAATTGATTGACGCAAATAGAATATGTAGTTAGTTTTTATCGACTTGATCGCTTTAATTATGTCTTTCATTCTGATCTTTCTTATCCATCACTTTATTCCAAAAAAATAAATCTAAAATAATGTTACTTTAGATAATGAAATGACTATTACCATTAACAACCAAAAGCTTAACCGTCTGAATCATTTTTATTCTTTAAGTTTAGGCCGCAATTATTTTAATTAAAATTAAGATATTTGAATGGTGGATATTAAAATGTGTATTAAATAAAATTTGATGATCTGAAACTGACTATACATCTGAATATAAAGATGTATCATCAAATTATGAATATTAAATAATAAGATTGTTTGGATTCTAAACATCTGAATAAATAAAATTTATTTTTGATTAAAAATTATTATATATAAAATACTAAATTGATATAATATTATATAAAAAAAAAATTAAAATATTACATGACAACTACTGGTGGTGATGACTAATGATGGTAGTTGTATGTCTTGATTTGGGATGACGTTGGCTGATAGTATGGTGGTTGTGTGTAATATTTTATCGTATAGTAGTTGATAGTAGTGATTAATCATGATTATTGGTGGTTGCGGCTGATAATTAATAGTGGAATGACACTGATAGATAATAACGATGGTGAGTGATGATGGCAGTTAGCGATATATAATGTTGAATAAGATGATAATTATCTATAGTGATTAGTGGATGAAATAATGGTTGGTGATGATGATTGCAAATGATGGCTAATGGTAAAAGTCAGTATAGCTGGGGAAAAAAGTCAATTTACTCTTACCTTAATAAATGACGAAGTTAAGGTGACTGCAATGAGCATAAATTGTCACGCCCCGAGCCTACACCCTGGACGTGGCTGACACTCAAGAACCATTGTTGGCCCCAAGCGAACCATTGGCCTGGCTTACTTACTCAGAGGAAGACTTTAAGCATTAAGAAAAGGATTCATATGTTAAATAACGCAGCTGTCTCAAACTGAACTCATAATGTTTTAAAAATAAACATTTAACTTAGCTAAACTGGCAACTCAAATATGAACATAAGCCAATAACAAAATGATGATGAATGAACAAACATCTGACTGACTATCTATGAAGCCTCTAAAACAACTGAGATGGATGCCGGGACAGGCCCACGACATCCTAATGAACTAAAATGATAAAGTTATGAAAAAGGGGGATCCTCCGGAATGTAATAAGGCTCACCAACAACTCTGAAGCTCAACTGGATCAACGATGCGCTGGATGCTGATCCTGGTTACCAGCGTCTGCATCATAAGACGATGCAGGCCAACTGGCATCAGTACATTGAATGTACGAGTATGTGAGTTGAAATGCTAAACACAACTTAAGCTTGAAAAGAATCTGGGAGGAACTGAAGAACTTACTTGGCTCAACTCAACTCAACATAACTGAACTCATTTCAATATAAAGCAGTTTAAAAACAAGTGCAATATAAGGAAAAGTTGTTTAAAGCATGATGTCAACTCTGTGTATTTAGAAATACAATAATAACTCTGTATGTATGCAAAGATACAATATGAACTTTGTTTGTATATAAAAATATAAAATACTGCTGTGGGAGTTTCTCTAACCGACAACCATCACTTAAGAGCTATAGTGATGATACAACGTTTTACCTCACACTGCCAAGGACCGTCTTATACCTTGCCGGGGTATAGAACCTAACTCACTAAGTGGATCCACTAGTCTATGCTAAAAAGCACTAAGGGTTCATCTAAAAAGTATGACTATTTTCTACCCATGATAGCTACATGATTTATGAAGGCTGTGGGTTCTCTGAATGCTCCCCCATATCGGTGCTCAATACTACTCCCAAAATATGATACTAGCTCTTTATGTTTAAAAATATAACTTCCTGATGTGGTTTGAGATAATTGCTCAAAACTTAGCTCAAAGGTTATCTTAGAAATCAAAGTTTCCTCTTTTGCTTCATTTAGAAAGCGATTACACTTTTCTGAAAACTAGCCCGAAGGCTCTTTGGAAATTGAGGTTTCCTTTTTTGTTTAAATGTGAAAACATTTTAAACCCTTTGGAAATACATAGTCCCTATATACTTTTGAAGAAATGGACTTCAAACTTTACTCTTTACTCTTTACTCTTTACTCAACTCGAACTTTATTTCTTAAAACAAAGTTAAAACATTTGAAAAAGACTTTTGGAAAACTCTAAGAACTTCTCTTGACCTTGATCTTAACTGTTTTTGACTTGACTCTTAACTGGTCATTGAATTGAATTATGGATTCAAGGATTGTGATTTGTAATTGGAAAGATCTCATGATGTTTAGGAATGATTTTAGATGGCTAAACATGAGAAAAGACCAAAAATCAATATTTGAGGGTGGGTCCGCGACGCAGAGGGATATTTAATTTTTGGTTTCTAAAATAAATTTTGAGGCAGAACAGTCCGTGACCGCTCCGCAACGCGAAACGATTTTTTCAGTTCTGGGGAGTGGGTCCGCGACGCGGAGGCATGTCCAGATTTCGATCGGCGAAATTTCTTCTTCGTCTTCCAGCTCTAAACCCTCTAAACTCCATGGGTTCTTTCCCCAAGCACTTAGAATCGATTAAATGTTCAAAGTAAATCAGATTCTACTTAAAATCAAACCTAAAATCATGGATTCGGATCAAACAACTCCTCAACGATTTCAACAAATCAATAATTTAATAGAACTTCAACAAACCTATCAATAACTCAATTTCTAAGCTTTCAAGAACTTAAATTTGCTGAAATAAATCATGATTGGTACGTGGGTGAACTAACTCAATGCTATGTGATCTCACATACCTTGTAGGGATCACCCCCGACGAAATCCACAAGCTAATATCGACGAATCTTCAACATTCTTCTCCTTTCTCCTCTTTTCTCCTTTCTCCAAACCCTAGCGTGAAAATCACTTTTCTAAAACTGACTAAAATCTGACTTTACCCCAATTAAACTTCTAAAACGAACTAATTAAGTTGGGTAAGGAAAAGACCAAACTACCCTTCCAAAATCCGAATTTGGACTTTCCTAATTCCAACAGCCCAACTTCCAAAGGGAATAACTCACTCATACAAACTCGGAACGCGCAAACTCAGCAGCGTTATAAAGATCATTCCAAGATCTTTCCTACCATATCTGGAAGTACCTCTAACTCATCCTGAGCTAGAAGTTATAGCGGTTTGAAGTTGGCCAAAACTCATCTTTTTCTAACTTGAACAAATTTCTAGATTTTCATTATTTCCAAAAATGACTATTTCCAGTTCTTAGCTTCTTCCTAGCTATTTCAAATTGCGAAATGTTACATAAATCTCACCCATGAACTTAAACAATGAACAAACACTCTCAATGAATAGATGATCTTAAAGGGATATGGAGGCTAGAACCATGTTTTCAAAGACCTAAGTCAACCGCGAGCCCAAACCTCCCTACTTTATCTTCACTTCATCCTTATAAACTTGTTGGACTGTCGATCATTTCTTCCTTTTTAATTAGATGAATTATATCATTCAAGAGCTTCTTTAGTCCTTTTGATTAGTTGCTTTACAAAAAATTGTAGGTGTGGCGAGGTAACAGTCATGGTTTAAGTGGATTGAGTACATGATGTTTTTCCAATCTTATTTCAACAATTCAGTCCGCTAGTGATATTGTCTATTTTGGATCTAAGTTTGCACGACCTTAAAACACGTCACTAGTATGTAAGGTCAGCTTACTTATATATACAATATCTCTCATCTGTTTTGTTAATGTAGGACTTCTTATCCTAAATTGGAGTGTCACATATACCATTTCTTATGGATTCAGCGTCCTCGTTGAGATTTGTCCTACCACATTGAGTTTGTCTAAACTCGACACTGAGATTTGCCCCATCCTATTGAGATTTGTCTAAATTCAGTTGAACTTTGTCTCACATCGAGAGTGACTCTGATACCATCTGTAACAATCCAATCCGCTAATGATATTATCCATTTTGCCTAGGTTGTACGACATTAAAACGTGTCACTGATGTGTAAGACATGCCTACTTATATATCCAACATCTCTTTTATGTTTTGCACATGTGCAACTTATCCTAAATTGAAATGTCACAACCACCACTTCAAGGCAAACATGGAGAATTTTGCAAATTGAATTTCAAGGCACATCAAAGGTAATAGTTATAAAACTTTGATTTCTTCGACACGAGCTTAAAACTTTAATCATGCGAGGAAATGAATTTGCACAGAATTTCTTTTCTACAACAATGACTATTATCTATCAAATGAGGTCATACAGAGACCAAATAACTAATCAAATTGTTCTTGCAGTTTTTTGAGGAGTTTAACTTCTGAATTTAATCATGTTGTTACTTTAACTAAGGAATCTAAAGACTTGTAGAATTTTTCATTTGATGAATTAATGGGTTTTTTACAATCCATGAGACAAGGATAAACAGGTCAACTAAAAAGCAGAAAGAAGAAGCATTCGAATAGAAAGTGGAAGCACCTAATTCAAGTGTACATGTTATTAGAGAAGACAAAAGTCTTGAGATCAAATCTTTACCGCCACCTATATGAAAAAAAAAATTCCACGAACTTGACCCATGAAAAAAGAAATAGAACCACACATGCGGAGGTGTGTTGAAAATACAATTAAATAATAAAAATATGTTTTCTCTAATAGTTTAAGTTTTTAGATGAGTCGATCACACACTTCAAACGTAATGACTTTTGATAGAGAATCCATTTTCATAACTATTCTAATCCACCTTTCTACAACATTCTTATCCATGATAGTAAAAAAAATTAAAACAGAAATAGATATTAAGGCAAATCTTTTTTCTCTCTTTAGTATTAGGCCAAATCTATTTGAGAAAAAAATAGGGAAAGTAGTTGCTGACATGGACAAATAAGAAAGGGAGAAAATAGTACCAAAAGCACTTGCCTTTTTACTTTTAGTTTTGGGTACAGAATCAAAAAAACAGCAAACAAACCACACACACCTAAAAAGAACAAAACCAACTCTCCCCTCCCTCAAACCAAATGTATCAAGATTTCTCTATTGCCACATACAAATTTGTGGCTACAAATCCCTCTACCTTTAGTGACGTGTCCACCCCACCCCCCACCTCTAAAACCCTTTTTCTTCTTCATCTATAGTCCTCATAGTCCAAAACTTATAAGACACCAAACATCAAAGAAACAAAACAAGAAGATAAAAATTTGTTCCCATCTTACCCTTTTTCAAGTAACACAAACAACTTTGATTTCTTTCCCCCCTTCCGTGTTGTAAAAAAAAGAGAAGGAAAATCAAGAATTGAGAAGAAGAATTCAAGAAAATGTCTGAAGTTAGAGATCCTTCTATTAAGCTGTTTGGTAAAACAATTGGTATGACACAACAAGAAACCAATTGTGTTTATCTTCATGATGATCATACAACCTCATCCCCTCGTTCAATTGATGATGATAAGGTAAATCTTTTTACCAAATTGTTTATAAATATATCATGAGTTAATAAAAATGGAATTTGGGTCACCAATTTTTGTTATAAAGTTTGAAACTTTATCTTTGATATATCTATTTGACCATAAAATTTGATCAAACTTTTAAAAATATGATCTTTTTAGGACTTGTCTCATTTTTTTTCAAGTAAAAATTCAAATTTTCCAGTTTCAACTTCAAAATCTACTACTAGACGGAGTTTTAGTATGTGGGTGAGTTTTGTTTTATGAAACGATTGGATCTTTCTTGATACCATAGCTTAAAATGGAAATGTGTAAAAAAAAACAGTTTTAGGAAAAACCCTGTTTTGGGAATTGTTTTCTCATTATTTTACTGTATTTGAATTTGGAAATTTACTGTTTTGGGATTATATTTTATTTTATTTTTTCAATTTAGATACCATAGAACTCTGATGTTTGATCTGGTGATGTTAATCAACATTTAAAATATATATATATATATATGGATATGATCTTATTTTCCAAGATATTTTTTTTTATATGTTTTTGGAATTAAGTATGTTAAAGTTGTGTAATTTGGAAAGCACAAGGATTATATTTCCTGAAATATTCAGATCCTGAGGGTGTAGCGGAAACAGTCTCTCTATCCTAAAAAGATAGGGTAACGTCTACGTACATCCTACACTCTTCAGATCCTACTTGTGGGATTACACCGGGTATGTTGTTGTTGTATATATTCAGATCCTCTGCCTTGTAAAACTTTTGTATTTATGGTGATCATATTGTTATGTTTTTTATCAAGTGGAATTGTTAACAACTGCTAGGAGTGGAGATTTAGACGTAAATGCCCGGATCGTTTATCTTGTCCAATTGCTTATGCTAAAATGATGAGATGGTCGTCGATTCAGTGACGAATAGTTTTGATTTGTTGTGAGAGACCTCAAACTGACCTGTTTTTTCTTGTCAATTGATCAGATCACTTTAGAAGGAGAATTTACACAAAGCAAACAAGATGATGAACTTGTCGATCCAACTGCAGACTCGTCGATTGAACCAGAAACATCATCTGGTATAAGCGATGACATCAAGATGCAGGATGCAGATAAAGAAACATTATCATCAAAATCTATCGAGGAGGAGGATTCGAGTGAGGAAAAGGCACTCAAGAAGCCTGATAAATTGATTCCATGTCCGCGATGTAATAGCATGGAAACAAAGTTCTGTTATTACAACAATTACAACGTCAACCAGCCTCGTTACTTCTGCAAGAACTGCCAGAGATATTGGACTGCTGGAGGGACAATGAGAAATGTGCCTGTGGGATCTGGACGCAGAAAGAACAAGAGTTCTTCCATTTCAAATTATCCTCTTCAAGCAGGTCGGGTCGAAGCAGCAGCTCACGGAATGCATCTTCCTGCTTTAAGGACAAATGGAACTGTCCTTACATTTGGATCAGATAAACCCCTTTGTGATTCAATGGTTTCTGCATTGAACTTAGCTGAGAATTCACATAATAT
This sequence comes from Solanum acaule, assembly GCA_036250505.1. Classification (NCBI taxonomy): domain Eukaryota; kingdom Viridiplantae; phylum Streptophyta; class Magnoliopsida; order Solanales; family Solanaceae; genus Solanum; species Solanum acaule. The sequence goes on from JAJOOR010009127.1 coordinate 22,336, forward strand.
GAATCGAAATGAATTCCATGGATCCGAACGAAGAATGCCTGCAATCGGGAATGATCAATCAAATGGAACTTGTAGTACAGCCTCAAGTGTAACTGACAAAGAAAGCAGTGCTGGTACTCATGATTTAGCAAATTGGAATAATTTCCAGCCATTTCCTCCTCAAGTACCGTACTTTCAGGGCGCTCCGTGGCCTTATTCTGGCTTTCCAGTATCATTCTATCCAGCAACACCGTACTGGGGATGCACCGTAGCAAACCCTTGGAACGTACCTTGGCTTTCATCTGATCAATCAGTCCAGAACAACAGTCCTACTTCACCAACATTAGGAAAACATTCTCGGGATGAAAGCAAGCTTGATCCATCACAATCACGGAGAAGAGATACTAATTTGCAGAAGAGAGAAGGCGAGAGATGTGTACTGATTCCGAAGACATTGAGGATTCATGATCCAAATGAAGCGGCTAAAAGCTCTATATGGTCAACACTAGGTATCAGGAATGAGAAGATTGATTCGGCTCGTGGTACAATGCTCTTCAGTGCCTTCAATCCAAAAGCTGATCATAGAAATCGCGAACATGACACTTCTTTTGCCCTGCAAGCTAATCCAGCAGCCTTGTCTAGATCACTTCATTTCCGCGAGAGCACACAATGATAAGACTTACAACATGGTTCATGGTTGCCTAGTACCAATCATTGATGTTAGTGCAGCTATCACCTAATCATGGAAATAGTCTCTTGCAGAAATGCAGGGTAAAGCTGCACAATAGACCTTTGTGGACCGTCCCTTCCTCGGACCCTGCGCATAGCAGGTTCTTGTGTCTAGGAGGAGAAGGAGACAGTATGCACAGAGTCTTCAAGTTTTATAGTTTTGCAGTACTATGTGTACCTTGTACATTGACCGGTAGAGTTATTAATAGATAGAGATAAATAAGATGCAGCTGAAGTTTTTACTGACTTCTGTTATTGATAGTTTTTTTTTTTTTTTTCCGCAAATTTACCACTAGATAGTGTCTAGTGGCCTTTTATTAAACATAAAAATATCAATAGGGATAAGTGCAAGCAAGGGGGGCTAGGCCTTACCTTACTAATCCTAATGAAGTGTCTACTACCTAACAAGCATGAAGAAAATAAGAGCTAGAGAGAACTAAGTATTTTCTGATCACCACAGAGT